>BKCP01008070.1:371040-404791 GCA_008636005.1 Striga asiatica | reverse complement strand
ACCTTCCAATTTGAATAATTATTGGCAACCAAATGGATTGGAGCCTATATCAACCATATAAGAGCACCCACAATGTTTTGAGTTCATTCACAAAAATATACATGCCACATCAGAAATAGACTGAGTCAAGAAAAATAAGTACTCCAATGCAAGTGCAAGTAGACCGAGTCCTGTTTATGTGGTAGTAAGAAAAAAAGAGACCCGGTCTAGCCTTAAGTCTATTTAAAAGTAGAGACCTAGTCTCTTTGCATTGGAGTTAAATTTGATAATTTTATATATTTTTGTCCATATCATCCAAGATTTAGATCTATTTACCAAGGTTATCAAAACCGGACCAGACCGGTCGGTTCGACCGGGAACCGGCCACTATACCAGTCCGGATAGTGGTATGGAACAGGTAGGTTTCAAAACCGCCCAAAAACCGTTCAAACCGGTCAAAATTGGTCAAACCGGGAGAACCGGAAGCGGTTGGACAGGCTGAGCGGTCCACTATTGCATTTGCATGTAGAGGGCAACAACACCACTTAAATAGCTGATATTTTTTGTTTGTGTATCCTATGTGGGATCTTCACAAATAAAGGGTTATTGGGCCATATTTAATTGGAAATTTTCATCTATCCTACAAGAATTAGATTTATTTACGATTTTGCAGCTACTATAAATTTAATTGCATATGTACCTAAAACTATTGAATTAATTGGAGATTTACTTGATTTCAGTTACCATACAAAAAACGTTGACTCATATGAGAGAGAAATAAAAATAAATAACCTACTCATTTAATTCCTTAATTCGCGCAACTGGAATTCCTATTGTCAGGTGATATATATTGAGTTTATGTTAGTATATATGCAGTATATGTGCGGAACTGGAATTCCTTAATTCACACAGTTGTCAGGTGGTATATGTTTCGTTTATGTTAGTATATATGTTGCAATCAGTTTATGCTAGATATAAATTGATTTTATACCTAAAAATTATGTCTCGCGATAAATTTCTTTATCATATACAAAAAATATACTGAATATACTGATTTCAGTTACCATACAAAAAACGTTGACTCATATGAGAGAGAAATGAAAATAAATAACCTACTCATTTAATTCCTCAATTCGCGCAACTGGAATTCCTTAATTCACGCAGTTGTCAGGTGATATATATTGAGTTTATGTTAGTATATATTCAGTATATGTGCGCAACTGGAATTCCTTAATTCACACAGTTGTCAGGTGGTATATGTTGCGTTTATGTTAGTATATATGTTGCAATCAGTTTATGCTAGATATAAATTGATTTTATACCTAAAAATTATGTCTCGCGATAAATTTCTTTGTCATATACAAAAAATATACAGAATATAAACCATACATATACAAAAAATTAAAAAAATCAATTTATGCTTTGTCAAAATCGTTTTCTAATACATGACATATATTGAACAGTGTACAAAAAAATCTTCTAATATGTTGAACATATACTGCCGTGAACATATACTGTACATATACCATAGATATACTGCACATATACTACAATCCAAAGTCTGCGAATTTCAACGTAATCTACACACAGTCCAATACCCCTAAAAAATCGAATATCCGTAGATATACTGTACATATATTGATCATAAACTAATTTGAATACTAAAAAAAAAAATCAAACCAAACATCGATTTTCCTACCCTGAGCAATAAGCAACCAGTAGAGGAGCACAACAACAAGCAGCCATCCCCGAGGATCTCCATCCGTGAGTCACGGAACACAGCGACACGCATCAAAAGTATCAGGACCATTTTGTGATAGCACCTGGGTGATATAGCCATATTACCATATACAGGCTTTAAAGCCCCTAACTCGACCGGGTAACCACGCAGACCGTCCACAGGACGATATGTTCCCATCGACATACTCAAATCGACTTCCGTAAAGTCGACTCTACGTAGAACGGTCGTGAAGAGGCGGAAGTCTGGCCAGTCGACTTTCTCAGGTCGACCCCAGTATGGCGACTTTCAATAAGTCGACACATGTATAAGAACAATAAGAGCGTAATCTCCGAGCATTCAGATACCCTAAGTCGACTCCCAGCAGTCGACTTCACTAGGTCGACTCTCTTAAGACGACTTCCACTCGAGGGAACTAATCAAGCGTAGCCTCCTAATCCTCATATGATCATAAGTCGACCTCCTAGCTCTCGAGGTCGACTTGGTACGCCTCGAAGACCAAAAATGTGATGACGAATCATCACACTTGAAGCTCTAAATCTTTCAAAGGGATAAAGGGGAATCGTGTGATGGCTCAGCAGCAAGAGGAGACGAACCGACCGGGGTATTTTGGACCTTTTCGGTCCACCGACTTGGGCATTTCAGGAACTTCAAGTAAGTATTCACTCTTATATAAAGGAGATGAGGTAACCTAAACCCTAACACTCATTCATTCCACACTCCCCTCATAGCTGCTGCGCAATATCCCTTCATCACTCTCATACTGACTTGAGCGTCGGAGGCTCTACGCCGGAAGCACCTCTGGCGTTGAGTTTTTGCAGGTATTCTCGCGGTCTAGCAATGATTCAGTGGCGGTTCAAGCAGATCTGAGCTCAAATCCATCGGTTCTCTTCAGATCTGGAAGTAGACCCATCATATTGGCACCGTCTGTGGGGATGTTCTTGAAGGAAGTAAGAGCTTCACACCTAGCTCCGGTCTATTTGCTGATGGCTGAGAAGGAAGGTTTGCAGAGGAATTTGAATGAAGAGTTTAGGGGAGCATGGACGGACAAGAGGCCACCACCATTTTCCACCCCTAGACACCCAGTGATGCAGATGATGGGCATTGTTTGGAGGGCCTCCACCACCGGGGTTGACTCTGGGTGGAGAAACACCCGTCACTCCAGCCGGAGTAAAGATGCAAGTGTTGACCCAGATAGGAACAAGTCAACACCCCAACCCAGACGTTAGAGAGAAGGAACCAACAGAGATGTCTCGACGCGAGGGAAAGCAGATCCAAGAGGTGCTAGAGAAGATGCAGACGCAACCCCGCGTCGAGGAGCAAATGCTGACGATGACGAGAGCCGAAATGCAAAAGATGATTGCTGAAGCTGTGGCCGCTCAAATGAAGCAAGTGGTGCAAGTCGAGCCCAATCCTCAGGTTGCGCAGAACCCGCGGGTCGAGCAGCAGCCGCGGGTCGAGCAACAACTTCGTGTCGAGCAGCAAGCTCAGTCGAATGTACAGCAAAACAGAAGGGTGGACGAGGAGGAGTCCTCCATTCGAACTATCAATCCGCAGGCGAGGGACGAGATGTTGGAACAGTTGCTGGCCCAGGTCCGCGATTGCAGGCTCTAGGCGGGGGGAGGAAGAGCAGAGGAGCAAAGGAACACCCATTCTCGCAGCAGATCTTGAGAGCCAACTTGCCTAAAGGCTTCAGGGAGTTGAACATATGGTATGATGGCTCCACGGACTCGTCTCGACATCTGAGGGGTTTTGAGAACATGGAAGTGCTCCACCGCTACAGTGACCCGGTGCAATGTCGCGTTTTCTTGACGACTCTGATAGGGTCGGCCCAGGACTGGTTTCACCAACTACCAGCTGGGTCGATTAAGGACTTTGATGGATTTAGCTCGAGTTTTCTTAATCAATTTGCAAGTGTAAGGGTGCAGGAGAAGTCCTACCTCTCGTTGATTAGCATGCAGCAGAAGAAGGGTGCGTCGTTGCGGGAATATGTGGCAAGGCTTACAAAGGCGTGTGTCGAGTGCCCGACGGTCACTGAGGAAATCAAATCAGGAGGACTGACGAGGGGACTACTACCAGGGTTATGTAAGAACTCTTTGGCCAAACGACCTGGTAGGAGTTTCGACGACGTGTTGGGTAGGTGTGCCAAGTATATGAATGTCGAGGAAACAGAAGCCGACTACTTGCAAAGCTTGAAAATGTCCCAGATTGATAGTCGAGACGACAAGAAGGAGAAGAAGAGTCAGTCGATAGGAGAAAGAAGAGGATCACCGCGAGCTGACAGGGGTGAAGGACGATCTAGAGGATGGAGTCCGATTCAATACACTCCCCTGTCGGCCCTTCACACGAGAATTCTAGAAGTGATGGAAAGGGAGATCCGTGACGATGTGGTGAGATGGCCGCGGACAAGAAAGGATGGACCAGTGAAGCCTAAGAGCAACCTATACTGTCGATTCCACAAATATTATGGGCACAACACTGACGATTGCCGACACCTTAAAGACGAGATCGAAAGGTTGATAAAAGCGGGCCATCTGAAATAATTCATATACAAGGATCGAGAAAGGTCGAGCAAAAGGAGGGAGAGAAGCAAAAGCCCTCGAAAGAGGGCAAGGTCACCGGAGAAGGAGGAACTCCCACTGAAAAGAGGAGTAATTAATATGATTTTAAGAGGGTCGACAGATGGAGATTCCAATCGAGCAAGAAAGGCATATGCTCGAGGCCGATATGCAAAAGTCGAGGTGCAGCAGGTCGGCGAGAGTGGGCCGGTGATGAACTTTGCACCTGCGGACGTGGGAGAAGTCGAGAGACCACACAATGATGCCCTAATGATAACCGCACAGATATCGGGGTACGAGGTGCAAAGGGTGTTTGTCGACACAAGGAGTTCGGTGAATGTTATCTTTTACGAATGTCTCCGAAGGATGGAACTCGACATCGAGCTTACCCCACTACATACATCTCTCTTTGGATTCAACGGCTCGGAGGTCGCACCCCTGGGAGAAACCATGTTGGCTGTCGTCCTAGGGGAAGACGACTTGAGGAAAGTGAAGATGGTGCGATTCGTGGTTGTCGACGTCGAGTCGGCTTACAATGTGATTCTGGGGAGGCCAGCACTCAATGCTTTCCAAGCAGTGGTGTCGACTTACCACATGAAGCTGAAATTCCCCGTTGGAGATCGAGTGGGAGAGGCTCGAGGGGACCAGAAGTTGTCAAGAACAGGCTATCAAATTGCGGTGAAAACTAACCAGCGGGCGAAGATCAAGGAGGGGAAGAAGCCAATGACGAGTGAGAAGAGGCCGAGGGGGAGTGACCTCGAGCCACATGGAGAATTGATGGAGATCCAAATTGGAGAAAGGGAGGACCAAACCACCAAAGTCGGGAGAGAGCTAGAGGACGAGTTGCGAGAACAGTTGGTGGGGTTGTTGAAGGAATTCAGGGACATATTTGCTTTCTCTCCTGAGGAGTTGACGGGAATCAACCCGGATGTTATGGAGCACAAGCTCAATGTCGACCCCTTCAAAAAACTTGTGAAACAGCGACTCAGGCACCATGGCGCTAAAATCAGCAAAGCAGTTGAAGTCGAGGTGGACAAGCTGCTAAAAGCCAAACACATCAAGGAAATCCAATTCCCCAAATAGATATCTAACACAGTAATGGTGAGAAAAGCACTGAACAAATGGCGCATGTGCATCGACTTTCGTGACTTAAACCTGGCGTGCCCAAAAGACCACTATCCTTTGCCTAGAATTGACCAGCTAGTCGACTCCACAGCTGGCTGCGAAATGCTGAGCATGATGGATGCATCTCAAGGATACCACCAAATCCCCTTGGCCCCGGAGATCAAAGTAAAGTGAGTTTCGTGACGAGCAAGGGGACATATTGCTATGTCGTCATGCCCTTTGGCCTCAAAAATGCAGGAGCAACTTACCAATGATTGATGGATCGCATGTTCAAACCTCAGATCGGTCGAAATATGGAAGTGTACGTGGATGATATCTTGGTGAAAAGCAAGTCTTCGACTTCACACCCAGACGACTTAAGGAAAACATTCAAAACCCTTAGGACGTTTTGGATGAAGCTGGACCCGAGCAAGTGTGCCTTTGGGGTAAGGGCGGGACGATTTCTAGGCTATGTCGTCACAGAACGAGGAATCGAGGTAAACAAAGACAAGGTGAAGGCCATACTCGACATGGCCCCACCACGAAACGTTAGAGACGTACAAGTGTTGACGAGGAGGATTGCGGGCTTAAGCAGGTTCATTGCTCGAGCGGCCGAGAGGAGTTTCCCTTTTTTCAAATTAATCAAGAAGAAGACAGTTTTCAAATGGAGTGACGAGGCGCAGATGGCCTTTGAAAAATTGAAGGAGTTTCTGAGCAAGCTGCCCTTGCTGACCAAACCAGAACCAGGTGACGAATTGATATTGTACATCTCGGTAGGGGAGTTTGCTTTAAGTTCAGTGTTATTACGGGAGGATGGAAGTTCCCAACATCCAATCTATTACACAAGTCGAGTACTCCAAGGTGCGGAGACGAGATACACCGAAGTCGAGAAAGCCGCCCTGACACTGGTTATAACGGCCAGAAAACTGAGGCCTTATTTTCTGAATCATACGATAGTGGTGAGAACAAACTTCCAGTTGGGAGAAACATTGGGTCGACCTTGTTTGTCCCATTCTTGTTGCGTTTTTCGTGTTTATTTTATCTTTCTTTTTCCCCCGTTTTAGGTCGTTTCTTTAGTTTTTAGTCCATTTCGTGTTTTATTATGTGTTTTCCTTTATTTTGAGTCTTTAGGTGTTTTTCGTTTGTTTTCCCGGTTTTTTTTCGTGTTTTGTCGTTTTTGGTGTGTAGGTCGGGAGATTCGGGCGAATTTTATCTTCAGGAAAAGTTGGTTTCGAGAGCAAAAAACGGAACTCAATTCCGAGTTCGGATGAGCCCAAACGAGCCCGAAACGTAAAATGGCGCAGTGCAGTCCAAAGTCGCGACTCGCGAGAGAAAAGTTCACGACTCGCGAGCCTACGTCGCGACCCGCGAGAGCAAAGTCGCGACTCACGACTTTAACAGAGCCTCCGACCAGTTGCGCGACCCCACGACCCGTCAGACTCGTGACTCGCGAGTCAGCTCGCGAGTCGCGATCTGTTCGACCCTGTTTTTATTTTTCTCCGTTTTTACTCGTTTTAGCTCCGTTTTTGGAGCTCTATATATAAAAACGACCCCCCAGACCTAAGAAAAAACCCCCAATATATCGTTCCTTTCAATTTTTCTCTCCAAAAACTCAATATTGTTAGGATAAAATTTCTCCGTTTTTCTTTTTTTCTCTCATGCTTGGATTGTTGGACACAAAGATATTTGGATTGAAATCTTGCAACTCTTAATCCGATTGTAAGTTTTTCAATTCTATTTTATTATTGTCGATTGGTTTTATGTTCTTAATTCCGGTTAACATGAAATTGAATCTAAGCATGAGGTAATCCATTCACCTAGGGTTAGGGATTTTGATTCTTGTTTTGAATTATGAGGAATGTGTTTTGTTCAATCTATACGAGTTGTGTGAATTATATGGTTAGTTGATTGATCACCATTGTAACCTAGTTAATCGACGTTTAGAACCGAGAGGGGAGATGTCGGTCGATTTAGGCTCGTATAGAATAGACATGTCCGTAAAAGTATTGTCTATGTGTTGCTTGTTTGAATGAATTTATCGTTTATGTTTGTTCTCTTGTTACGAAGAGTTATTGAGCATAGCCCTCTAGACGTGTAGGCTTGTTTAATCTCGTAACCGAATAAATAAGCGTTCAACATAGTTTAAGACTTGATGAGATTTCCCGACCCCTAGAACTTCTTCTTTTTCTCTAGAAATTTAATTGTTATTTCTTTAAATTGTTTTTCTAGTTCTAGCTTGTTTTAGTTAATTCCCCAAATCAATCGTGATTAGGGAGTGTAGGATTTATTTTCTTTTCGTGTGTGATCAAGACCAATGCTAAATTCCGAACCGTCTTCCTCGAGAGATCGACCCAGGGAACGAATCCTTCGATTCGGTACTCGGTAAAAAAATAAAATAATTTGCTACAACAAAATTTGGCGCCGTTGCCGGGGATGGCAAGTACGATATTTGGTTTTGGTATTGGTTTTATTTTTAGTGTTCCTCTTATTCTTGTGATATTTACTTAATTTTTGTGTTTCTCTTGATTATTTGTTTATTTGATATTTCTCTTGCTTTTGATGTTTGTGCTGTTGTGAATATCGTTCCGTGTTAGTTTGTTTTTGTTTTTGCCTCGTGTGCCTTTGGTTGTTTTGCTTTTGTTCTTGTGCGAGGTATTTTCTTGAGGAATTCCGATGAATCCATATGATTATTCCTATGCTGGAAATTTGTCTCGTGGATACCCCGACAATTATCAAGGGGAGATGTATTCGTATGGAGGGCCGCCCAATCTGTACCCGAGCCATTCGCATCATTATTACCATGAAGGATACACCACATCCCAAGGGTATGGCCCGAGCCATTCTTACCCGACGTCTCAAGGCGGATATGGTTATTACGCTCCGAATCAATACGAGTCGCCTTATTACCAACCGCCATCTTCCTACGACTTCTACCCTCCGCCTCCCGCATATTTCGATTCAATACCTCCACCCGAGCCAACTCAAGTAGCTTCTCCGAGCCGTATAGATGAGATTTTTGAGAAAATGGAGAAGTTAAATCAATCCATTCTACCCATCCGAAAAAAAGACGCCGAGTCTTACACTCTACCACCTCCTATCTACGAGGACAATCGGTTGGCCAACCTTGTGCATTGAGGACCAAGACTTCAAGTCAAACAAGGGTTGTTCCTACCGACGGTCACCAAGAGGTTTTGGCAAATACTCGAGACATGCTCGCGAACCTCCTGTCGGTTGTAGAGGAGTTTAACAATTGAGGGATCATTCCCGTTCCATTCGGTCTCCAAAATCAACTAACGGAATTCGACTCAACCGTAGTTACCTTCCTCGACTTGGACACATCTCACATCCCGCTTGGTAGATATGCTTCTCTATCGGCGGAGGTTTGTCGAGAAAGCGCACGGTTGGAGGGCGAATTTCGAACATTGGTGGATATGATTGCATCCTTTAATGAGATTGAGTGTATGTACTCGGAGGCCGACAAGGTGCATGGCATGGGGGGTAATTCAAGAGAGGATTTGATTGTGCCGAGTGTTGTTGAAGGAGCTCGGGAGGACACTTATGAGGAGGAGGAGGAGGAGAAGGTAGTCCATTGTTACGAGGATGAGGTTGATGAAGAGGTCGAGTCATCATATGAGGTTATTGAACCAAATTGTGCATTGATAGGTGACTCGGCTCGAGATGTTGAGTATGAGGTGGCTCCCATGTCCTTTGGGTCGTCATCGCATGCTGTTGGGGATTGTGAGCATTTAGAGGAGTCGAGTGCGTTTACGCACATGCTCCCGACACTTGAAGTTGAAGAGTACACATCCTAGATGGCATTGGTGAAGGCCGGGATCGATTCGACATGCTCCACGGATATGTTCATATTTCCGGAGGTCGATTATGGGGCTTGGATTCGTAATGCTTTATCTCTCCTCTTGGTAGTTGTTGATGTCCGTGCTCTGCGTCATAAGAAAGTGGCCACGAGGGTTTTACTCTTTGCCCGCCTTTGTTCCGAACTACCATCGGGACTATTATTGGAGAATATGTAGGCATGGCATGATTGTCACTTCTTTTTGGATCTTGGTTGATTTGTACAGGTTTCGTCAAGCTAATGACGTTAAACAAGCGCTTCTTGGGAGGCAACCCAAGTGATTTATCGTTTTCTTAGTTATTTTCTTTTTGTTTTTTAGTTTTATCTTTGAATAATGAGAGTTTGGAGTTTTGTGTTTTTCTTGTCAGGACGTGTCGCGGTTCTGGGTTAAGCATGGGCGAAAGGCCTGCATGGGAATGCTTACTACACTCGAAGCATCTTCGGTTTGCGTACTCTTTTCTCTTTTTATCTTTTTGTGTTGCTTCTTCCTACTGTCCTTTCTTCTGAGTTTGGTGTTCTTGTTTTAGCTGCTAGGGTTGGTTCATTATGTGAAATTGCTTGGTCCTATTATTTGACTTCCTGGTTTTGTGTTGAAGCAATAAGGACATTGCCTCATTTTGTGTGTTTTTATGAGTATGGACTTTGGAAATTTCAAGATTAGTTAAGACTTGTTTGATAAATTCGATGAGTTGTGATGTTGGTCATATGAGGCATAGCGTGATGAAATGCTTGGTCGATTACTTTGATTGGCATTTATATATCTACCTAGTGAGGTTTGAGCCTTACTTCTTTCGTGAGATACATTGGTCGTGCTCTTGTTTGATTAGAACTTGCCCTGAGTCTGCATCGAAATGAATCAATTTGAGTTGTGAACTGTGAATATGATTAAGGCATTTTTTGTTTCTTTTATCCTTGTTTTTTCTGCAGTTAATCCCTAGTTCCCTTTTGAGCCTAATTGTTTTTTTTATATATAACCTCGTGATGATGACATTGTTGAGTCTCGGGTTGAGAATGAGAGGGGAAAATTGTTGAATTTTGTTTATATTTTCAAAAAAAAAAAAACAAAAAAATGTAGCCGAATGGATTGTAAATGTCCAAAGAGGTTGACAAAAAAAAAATGTTGTATAGTGGTGAGTATTCCCGCCTGTCACGCGGGTGACCCGGGTTCGATCCCCGGCAACGGTGCCAAAATTTGTTGTAGCAAATTATTTTATTCTTTTACCGAGTACCGAATCGAAGGATTCGTTCCCCGGGTCGATCTCTCGAGGAAGACGGTTCGGAATTCAGCGTTGGTCTTGATCACACACGAAAAGAAAATAAGTCCTAAACTCTCTAATCACGGTTGATTTGGGGAATCAACTAAAACAAGCTAGAACTAGAAAAACAATTAAATTTCTAGAGAAAAAGAAGAAGTTCTAGGGGTCGGGAAATCTCATCAAGTCTTAAACTATGTTGAACGCTTCTTTGTTCGGTTACGAGATTAAACAAGCCTACACGTCTGGAGGGCTATGCTCAATAAATCTTCGTAACAAGAGCACAAACATAAACGATAAATTCATTAAAACAAGCAACACATAGACAATATTTTTACGGACATGTCTACTCTATACGAGTTTAAATCGACCGACGTCTCCCCTCGCGGTTCTAAACGTCGATTAACTAGGTTACAATGGTGATCAATCAACTAACCATATAATTCACACAACTCGTATAGATTGAACAAAATACATTCCTCATAATTCAAAACAAGAATCAAAATCCCTAACCCTAGGTGAATAGATTACCTCATGCTTAGATTCAATTTCATGTTAACCGGAATTAAGAACATAAAACCAATCAACAATAATAAAATAGAATTGAAAAACTTACAATCGGATTAAGAGTTGCAAGATTTCAATCCAAATATCTTTGTGTCCAACAATCCAAGCATGAGAGAAAAAAAAGAAAAGCGGAGAAATTTTATCCTAACAATATTGAGTTTTTGGAGAGAAAAATTGAAAGGAACGATATGTTGGGGGTTGTTCCTTAGGTTTGGGGGGTCGTTTTTATATATAGAGCTCGAAAAACGGAGCTAAAATGAGTAAAAACGGAGAAAAATAAAAACAGGGTCGAATAGGTCGCGACTCGCGAGTTGACTCGCGAGTCGCGAGTCTGACGGGTCGTGAGGTCGCGCAACTGGTCGGAGGCTCTGTTAAAGTCGCGAGTCGCGACTTTTCTCTCGCGAGTCGCGACGTAGGCTCGCGAGTCGCGACTTTTCTCTCGTGAGTCGCGACTTTGGACTGCACTGCGCCATTTTACGTTTCGGGCTCGTTTGGGCTCACCGAACTCGGAATTGAGTTCCGTTTTTTGCTACGCGTCGCTAATGAACCCATCTATCCAATTGTGCTCTCGAAACCAACTTTTCCTGAAGATAAAATTCGCCCGAAGCTCCCGACCTACACACCAAAAACGACAAAACACAAAAAAAACCGGGAAAATAAACGAAAAACACCTAAAGACTCGAAATAAAGTAAAACACATAATAAAACACGAAATGGACTAAAAACTAAAGAAACGACCTAAAAGGGGGGGAAAAGAAGGATAAAATAAACATGAAAAATGCAACAAGAATGGGACAAACAGACCTACTGTCTCAGGTCGACTCGTGAAGTGGGCAGTCGAGCTGAGCAAATATTCTATCAAGTACGAACCTAGGCGAGCTATTAAGGCCCAGGCTTTAGCTGACTTCATTCAGGAGGGAACCAAAGGAGAGTAAAGGAAATGGATAATGCATGTCGACGGGTCTTCTGCGGCCAAGGGATCCGGTCTGGGAGTCGTCCTCGTATCCCCCAAGGGCGAGCAGCTCGACTTCGCCATCAGAATGGAGTTCAAAGCCTCAAAAAATGAAGCCGAATACGAAGCACTTATCAAGGGGATTCAATTGGCAATCGGTGGCGGAGCAACAGAGATCGCAGCACATTCTGACTCACAACTCGTCGTCGGACAAGTGTTGGGAAATTGTGAAATTAAGGAGGATAGAATGATGAAGTATGTCGAGGAGATTCAAAGCCTCGTACAAGGCTTAGAGAAGTTTGAATTGACACAAGTCCCGTGAGAAGAAAACAAACGAGTCGACTGGCTCGCAAGGATTGCAAGCTCGAATGAAGGAAATGTTAGTGTTATATACTGAAAGCTTGGCTTTGCATGATATTACACATTTACCCTTTGTGAATGAGAATCATGTTAGATTAAACAAGTTCTACGTTCTGTTGTTCTGCACTTAGATAGGGTGGGTCGTCATCGGGCAAACCGAAGATCACTCTGTCAGTTACTTGCGAACAAGAATAGTTGTTCACAACCTAGATGGACATGAACACCCCATCCGAACGGTTGTAGTGTCAACTGTACAGTTTGTCTTGACTGATTAGTTGCGCTAGTACATTTATGTATTGAACAGGATCCCAGAGAGGAGAAGTTCATTTTATACTGATCGTCGTAAATGAACTAGGCCTCGGTTAATTACTGCGTTCTCTTAACCCGTAAGATATTAAACAAGTAGATATATATAATATATATTACTTTGATTCACATGGGTGAGGTTCAGTTCGCTGGATTAATATTCCTACTGTTTTGGGTAATATTATTATATATAGGATGTGCTGTTAGGATATTTACGGTCACCATGTGCGTTAGTTTGATGATGTCCCCGGAGTGAGTTCATGAAGGATTGTTATGCTAAACCCTACAGGTGGATTAAGTTCCGGCATAATAAGAATGTGATGAACGAGCGCTAGCTTCGGTGAAATAATAATAAATTAATTAATTCTTGATTGTCAGTAATCGAATTAATTAATGGACATTATATCTTAAACGTGGGGAGGTAAATCGAGTAATTATTATTGGAGTCTCAAATGAAATTTGGGCTAGGAAGGGGGAGTGCAATAATATAATGTTGGTGGCCCATTAATATTATTTAATTAATTAGAGGAGTGGGCTTGGCCCACAGTTAGTATAATTAATTAAGGAGCCATTTTCGTAATCTCCTTAGGGTCCCTACTGTAGCTCTATATATACATCATTAAGCTCATGAGAAGATAACAGAAGTCTCATTCACATGAGATACACGCCTCTCTCTCTCTAGATCTCATTCGAGCTTTATCTTCTTCATGTTGCTCCACTGGTACAAGTTGAAGAATGGTGTATTGAGTAATACAGTAGAAGATCTGTAAGTAAACCGATACGAAATATATTTTGACCTACAGAACTAACCGGAAGTCCGATTGAGACGTACAGTATATGCAGACGACCGTCTCGACGAGAGCTTTCCATCGCCGCCGACGTCGCCGGATTCCGACGCCGCACGCGCCCTCACGCGCCGCTGGAAGGTGTCTGGCAGCAATTTTCGTTTTGATCTGTTTGCATCAGTTTGATCCGGTTTTGATCTTATCTTGTTCGCGCAACCCAAGACGTGATTTGTGGTCAATCAATTGCGGTCAACCGTTCGTGGTCAACCAGATCTACATAAATTTTAAGCCGTAAGTTCTCTACGTCAAACCTTTAGATCCGCTGCGCATAGGTTTACGTTTGCTATTGAATTCGTGATTTGTACATAACGAGATCCTCACAGATCCCAACAAGTGGTATCAGAGCACTTGGTTAATTCGTTTTGTACAAAGTTCGAATTTTTACGGCTTTATTTGACAAGATGTGTTCAAACGCAGCCATATATTAGATTATATTTGCATAACTCGGTTTTGCAGGAAAATAGTTAATCCACTATTATGGCCGATTATGTGTTTGATGAATGTTGTTGAATGTGATGTATGGTTTTAAATTTGTTTTCAAAGCCTCGGGCATGTCGAGGAATTTATGGATGAATGTTTGTAATAATTATTCGCCCGGGGGTTGACCGGATAGATTTAATTATTTGTTTAGAAAACATGTACATCCATTCGTTGGATCTAGGATCGAATTATGTAATTTTGTAAATTATATTTTTCGTGTTGTGATCGTGTGTTGATAACCGGGAGATCACAAGAGATCAACGAGCCTCGAAGAATTAAAAAAAAAAAAAAAAAAAAGGGAAACGGCGCGTTTTTCCGACCACCGGCGGCGGCGGCCAGGCGACGGTCGGCGGTTGGCTGCAGGAGGTGGAGAGGTTTTGCCTTCTTGTCCAAGCAGTACAAGATCAACCAGGATTCTACTGCTTAAAGGAGTTCCAGTTGAACAGGGAAAGAACTGTCACAGTTTCCTTGTTTAAGGAGACTCAATATTTAATGGCCATAATAGTGGATTTATTTATTTATTTAATTAAATTTATTATGCCATTAAATTATTATTTATGCATGTTAATTAATTATGTTCTTGCATGGGATTAATTTAGTATTGCTAGATTAATTATGCATGTTAATTAATTATGTAATGCATAGAATTAATTTAGAATTGTGTCAATAAATTATGCATGTAATTAATTATTGCACTGGCATGGATTAATTTAGAATTGCATAAATTATTGAACATGTTAATTAATTATTGCATTGACATAGATTAATTTAGAATTGCATGAATTAATATGCATGTTAATTAATTATTGCAATAACATAGATTAATTTAGAATTGTATGAATAGTTCAAAATCCTCATAAGAATTATACTAAGTTTGAGAAGGGATTTTAAATTAAAGTTAATTGTAAAATTCCTAAGACCTCCATTTCTAATTTGTCGGTAAATCAATTAAGCTGCGGTAATGGGCTCCCCCTCGGGTGACATTGCTAAAATTTAATTGTAGGAAATTACCAGGACAAATTTCTAATATTAGACGGTTAGTGAAAATCTTATGAGAGCGTACGGGCTTCCCCTCGGATGACGTATAATCAAATTTGACGACCTTAGGACCGAGAAATGGGATTCACTTAGAATGCGATTAAATTTATTAACCCCCCTCGGGGTCCCTGAATTCTATTGCATGGCCAAATGGAGACCGACTATTAATTTCGTTCGTCATGAATTTGGTTTTGACTTATGGAAATTAATGGGCCTTAGATAAACCCTTCTCTTACAAAATGCGAGTTTGTAGGGCGACCCTCGTAGCATGCATTCTCACAAGGTGTAATAGATGTCGGTGGATTTAAGTTAATGTTGTTTTGAGCATATCAATATTAACAGTTAAATTCAAAAGTGTTTAATCTGTAAAATTTATGTGCATGATTCTCAGGATATTCATCATGTCGTTCAATCTGTTGTCTGTCATTCTAAAAGAAAATCAGCTTGCTGGTCCTAATTACATTGATTGGAAGAGGAACTTAGACATAGTGTTGACTGCTGAGGGTTATAAGTTTGCTATCACTGATGCTTGCCCGGCGGTGCCGGCGGCTGATACTCCTGAGCAGGAGAAAGAGGAGTATGCTCGGTGGAAGAAGGCTGATGAGATGGCGAAGTGTTACATTCTGGCTTCTATGTCGAATGTTCTTCAACACCAGCATCAGTCTAAGGACACTGTAGCAGATATACTTCTCAATCTCAGGGATCTGTTCGGACATCAGTCTAGGGCTGCTAGGCAAGAGGCTTTGAGTGCTCTAATATGTACGCGCATGGCCGAGGGCACACCCGTAAGGGAGCACGCTCTCAGGGTTATGGTGCAGCTCAATGAGCTTGAGGTTATGGGAGGTTATATTGACGGGGAAACCCAGGTTGATATTATGCTCCAATCTCTGCCGAAGAGCTTTGATCAGTTCCGGTTGAACTACAACATGCACAAGATGCATATCGCTCTTCCAGAACTGCTTGCAGAGCTACAGTCGGCGGAGGCTTTATTCACTCAAGCACCTCAGGTGCTAGTCGCCGAGCAGGCTGGACCTTCCAGGCCTCACAAGGGCAGGAAGAGAAAGAAGTCTGCAGAAAAGGCGAAGGCACAGGATGCTCCGGTTTACCCACGACCGACTCCTCAAGCTGTGGCAAAGAAACCGAAAGGAAGATGCCACAAGTGCAATAAGTCAGGACACTGGACGGTAGATTGCCCTCTCCTCAAGAAAGGTAACTCTCTCGTTAATGTCGTAGAAACATGTTTAGCGGTTGTATCTACCAGAACCAGGTGTGTAGATACTGGAGCCATTGATCATGTCTGCAATTCTTTGCAGGGGTTCCAGGAAACCAAGCGACTTAGGGAGGGAGAGATCACCGTCTACATGGGCAATGCTACGAAAGTGGCGGATGTTGCAGTGGGAGACGTTACTTTATCGTTTGATAGTAGTATTTTGGTTTTGAGAAATTGCCTTTATGTTCCTAGCTTTCGAAAGAACCTTGTTTCAGTTTCTAAACTCGTTATTGATGGTTTTTCAGTTTCGTTTGATGACATGGTTATTATTCGTTTTGAAAATCGTTTCATATGTTGTGGTTCATTAGTTGGCAATTTATATGTTCTCAAATCGAACTCTCCCACAGTGCAACATAATGAATTGAATAATGTCATAACTACATCTAATAAGAGGAAGAAGTCTTCGCAGATGAATCAAGCATATCTGTGGCACCTTAGACTTGGGCACATCAACCTTAGGAGGATTCAAAAGTTAGTGGCCAGTGGACATCTCGGTCCATTGGAAGAGCACTATCCAACTTACGAATCATGCCTAGAAGGTAAGATGGCCAAGAGGCCATTTACGAGAAAGGGGTATAAGAGCCAAGAAGCGCTAGGATTGATTCATTCTGATTTGTGTGGTCCTATGTCGATCCAGGCTAGAGGAGGTTTCGAGTACTATGTGTCTTTCATAGATGATTACTCGAGATATGGGTACGTTTATCTGTTGCACCGCAAGTCCGAATGCTTTGAGAAATTCAAGGAGTATCGGGCAGTTGTGGAGAAGCTTCATGGTAAATGTATCAAGTCACTTCGTTCTGATCGAGGTGGCGAATACCTTTTTGGAGAGTTCAGGACATACTTATCGTAAGCTGGGATTGAATCCCAACTGACTGCACCCGGCACGCCCCAGCAGAATGGGGTTGCAGAGCGAAGAAATAGGACTCTTATGGAGATGGTTAGGTCTATGATGAGTTATTCGAGGTTACCAAATTCGTTCTGGGGTTTGGCATTGGAAACCGCATCGTATATTATGAACATGGTTCCGTCGAAGTCAGTTGACACTACCCCTTATGAAATGTGGAAAGGGCGCAAGCCCAGTTTCTCACAGTTTCGAGTTTGGGGTAGTCCTGCACACGTGTTAGTGCAGGAACCTGGCAAGTTGGAGAAACGTTCGGAAGCACGAGTTTTCATACGCTATCCCAAGGGAACGAAAGGTGGATTATTTTATAGTCCTGAGGATCAGAAGGTGATCGTTTCGACAACGCTAGATTCTTGGAAGAAGACTATATTATGAATCATAAGCCCGCGAGTAGACTAGTCTTAGAGGAGTTAAGGGGTGAAATCGATGGTTCCCCACCGAGTGCGCTAGTAGATACATCACATAATACTGCAACACGGCACACTGAGAGTGTACCAGTGCAGACAGTGCCTCGTCGCAGTGGGAGGGTTTCTCATTTACACGACCGATGGATAGGTCTTGGAGAGTCGTCAGACTCAGTTCCAGGAGGCCTAGAATCGGACCCAAGAACTTACGATGAGGCACTCCAAGATAAAGATGCAGATTCATGGAATGTTGCAATGAAAGCTGAAATGGGGTCAATGGACTCTAATCAGGTCTGGGATCTTGTAGAACCACCCGATGGGGTACGACCCATTGGATGTAAGTGGATCTATAAGAGAAAGAGAGGATTGGACGGGAAGGTGCAAACCTTTAAAGCTAGGCTTGTTGCGAAAGGTTATACCCAGATCGAGGGTATTGATTATGATGAGACCTTTTCGCCAGTAGCTATGCTTAAGTCCATTCGGATTCTCTTAGCTGTAGCCGCTCATATGGACTATGAGGTCTGGCAGATGGATGTCAAGACAACTTTCCTTAATGAGAACCTGCAGGAAGACATCTATATGCAGCAACCAGAGGGATTCATTGCTGAAGGTCGTGAGCATCTAGTGTGTAAGCTTAATCGGTCTATTTATAGACTGAAGCAAGCTTCGTGATCTTGGAACATCCGTTTTGATGAGGCGATCCAGTCGTACGGGTTCACTCAATATCCGGATGAGCACTGTGTTTACAAGAAAATCAGTGGGAGCGTGGTGGTGTTTCTTGTGCTTTACGTAGATGACATACTGCTTATTGGAAACAGTAAGGAGTTATCAGACGTAAAGGTGTGGTTATCTAAGCAGTTTGATATGAAGGACTTAGGTGAAGCAGGACACATTCTTGGTATTAGGCTCATTAGAGATCGTAAGAAGAGAATGTTGTGCTTATCCCAGTCTTCATACATAGATACTGTCTTGGCCAGATTCAGCATGCAGGATTCCAAGAAAGGTATGTTACCTTTCAGACATGGAATACCTCTATCTAGGGAGATGTCTCCTAAGACGTCTAAGGAGATAGAGGAGATGAAGACACTTCCTTATGCTTCGGCAGTAGGAAGTCTCATGTATGCAATGCTGTGCACTAGGCCAGATATTAGCTACGCCGTTGGCATGGTAGCTAGATATCAAAGTAATCCAGGACGGGAACATTGGTCTGCGGTGAAGCATATACTCAAGTACCTGAGAAGGACTAAGGAGTACATGTTGGTTTACCGTACAGGCAGCTTGTTAACTCTGGGTTACAGTGATTCCGGTTTCCAGTCAGATAAGGATGAAAGTAAGTCAACCTCAGGTTATGTGTTTACCTTGGGAAGTGGAGCCATTTCATGGAGTGCTAAGCAGAAATGCGTGGCAGACTCCACCATGGAAGCCGAGTACATAGCAGCCTCAGAGGCAGCGAAAGAGGCAGTATGGCTCAGGAACTTCTTAGTGGACTTAGAGGTTATACCGAGTTTGCCACGTGGTATCACCGTGTACTGTGATAACAGTGGAGCAGTAGAGAACTCAAAAGAACCTCGAGCCCACAGGGCAAGCAAACACATAGAGCGCAAATACCATCTGATTCGGGATATCGTTGGTAGAGGAGACGTTGATGTTGCCAACATTGCGTCAGAGGACAACCTGGCTGATCCTTTCATGAAGAGTTTGCCGGGGAAGGTCTTCGTCAAACACGTGGAAGGAATGGGAGTCATGAGCATGGCAATAGGATCGACATAGGTCTTTTAGAATAACGGATTGATAGGATTATAATGTAAAAGCGAAAGCTTTAAGTATAAGTGGGAGATTGTTAGTGTTATATACTGAAAGCTTGGTTTTGCATGATATTACACATTTACCCTTTGTGAATGAGAATCATGTTAGATTAAACAAGTTCTACGTTCTGTTGTTCTGCACTTAGATAGGGTGGGTCGTCAACGGGCGAACCGAAGATCACTCTGTCAGTTACTTGCGAACAAGAATAGTTGTTCACAATCTAGATGGACATGAACACCCCTTCCGCACGGTTTTAGTGTCAACTGTACAGTTTGTCTTGACTGATTAGTTGCACTAGTACATTTATGTATTGAACAGGATCCCAGAGAGGAGAATTTCATTTTATACTGATCGTCGTAAATGAACTAGGCCTCGGTTAATTACTGCTTTCTCTTAACCCGTAAGATATTAAACAGGCAGATATATATAATATATATTACTTTGATTCACATGGGTGAGGTTCAGTTCGCTGGATTAATATTCCTACTGTTTTGGCTAATATTATTATATATAGGATGTGCTGTTAGGATATTTACGGTCACCATGTGCGTCAGTTTGATAATGTCCCCGGAGTGAGTTCATGAAGAATTGTTATGCTAAACCCTGCAGGTGGATTAAGTTCCGGCATAATAAGAATGTGATGAACGAGCGCTAGCTTCGGTGAAATAATAATAAATTAATTCATTCTTGATTGTCAGTAATCGAATTAATTAATGGACATTATATCTTAAACGTGGGGAGGTAAATCGAGTAATTATTATTGGAGTCTCAAATGTAATTTGGGCTAGGAAGAGGGAGTGCAATAATATAATGTTGGTGGCCCATTAATATTATTTAATTAATTAGAGGAGTGGGCTTGGCCCACAGTTAGTCTAATTAATTAAGGAGCCCTTTTCCTAATCTCCTTAGGGTCCCTACTGTAGCTCTATATATACATCATTAAGCTAATGAGAAGGGAACATAGTTCACATCTCACGTGAAACACGCCTCTCTCTCTAGATCTCATTCAAGCTTTATCTTCTTCTTGTTGCTCCACTGGTACAAGTTGAAGAAGGGTGTATTGAGTAATACAGTAGAAGATCTGTAGGTAAACCGATACGAAATATATTTTTACCTACAGAACTAACCGGAAGTCCGATTGAGACGTATAGTATACGCAGACGACCGTCTCGACGAGAGCTTTCCATCGCCGCCGACGTCGCCGGATTCCGACGCCGCACACGCCCTCACGCGCCGCTGGAAGGTGCCTGGCAGCAATTTTCGTTTTGATCTGTTTGCATCAGTTTGATCCGGTTTTGATCTGATCTTGTTCGCGCAACCCAAGACGTGATTTGCGGTCAATCAATTGCGGTCAACCGTTTGTGGTCAACCAGATCTACATAAATTTTAAGCCGCAAGTTCTCTACGTCAAACCTTTAGATCTGCTGCGCATAGGTTTACGTTTGCTATTGAATTCGTGATTTGTACATAACGAGATCCTCACAGATCCCAACAGGAAAGGTGGGAAATCAAATCACTACAATGCACCTGGAAGGCAGTGTTCTAAGCGAGGCCATGGAAGTTGACGAGAAGGATGATTAGAGGAAGTCGATTCGCGAACTCTTGCAGGGTCGAGTGCCTGCAAGAAACAAGCAAGAAGCGAAAGATGGCTCGATATTAAAGAAAGTATTTCGAAGTCGACGGGATCCTATATAAGAAGTCGCTAGTCGGGCCACATTTGCTGTGTGTTTCCGAAAAAGAAAGAATTCATGTTCTAAAGGAAATCCATGAAGGATGTTGCAGAGCGCATGTGGGATCTCGAGCCCTAACGGGTAAAGCACTGCGAGCAGGGTATTATTGGCTTAAAATGCGGACGATGGAAAAAAAACTTGTGCGAGAATGCGATAAATGCCAGCGACACGGCCAAGTTACCCATATTCCAGCCGAGTACATGAGGACAATCAGCTCCCCAATTCCCTTTGCCCAATGGAGAATCGACTTGGTGGGCCCGTTGCTGATGGGTACGGGACAAAGAAAGTTCCGAGTAGTCGCAGTCGACTATTTCAGTAAGTGGGTCGAGGCGAAACCCTTGGCTCGAATTACCGAAGAAAAGATGATACAATTCTTATTCAACAATATTGACTGTCGATTTGGAATCACAAAGGTGTTAATCTCAGACAACGGGATGCAATTTCAAGGAAAACGGATCCAAGCATGGTGTCTCGACATGGGAATTAAGCAACGATTTGCATCGGTCGCACACCCACAAGCAAACGGGCAAGTCGAAGTAACCAATCGAACTATTCTCCAAGGGTTGAAGAAAAGATTGGAGAAAGCGTCGGGAGCCTGGGTCGACGAGTTGACGACAGTCCTATGGGCTTATAGGACGACTCCAAGGAGCTCGACGGGACAATCTCCGTTTCACATGGTTTGTGGGATGGATGCACTACTGTCGGTAGAAGTCGGCCTGGACTCCCACAGATCGACGTTCTACGAAGAAAAGAAAAACGAAGAGATGATCGAAGAGGCTCTCGACCTAATTGAAGAAGGCCGAGAGGAAGCCTGGGTGCGATCCGTCGAATACAGACAAAAGATGCGAGCAGCCTTCGACAAGAAGGTCCGAACCAGGCATTTTCAAGTTGGGGATCTCGTCCTCAAGCGAGCCAACGCTCTCAAACATGTCGGTAAACTCGAAGCTAACTGGGAAAGACCCTATACCATCACAAAGGTGCTCGAGAGGGGTGTATACGAACTCGAGGACGGAGAAGGTCGACAACTCCCGCGATTCTGGCACGTGATCCATCTCAAACGCTTTTACGCTTAAGGCAATGTTTCAAACTACTTTATGTATTGAACGATGTTTGAATTGAATTCAATGATGAAATGAATCTCAAAGTTTATGCTTCAATTATGTTTCTTATGTTTATGTGTCGACTTTATTATGATTGCATGAAAAATTGAATTTTTCAAAACGGCTATGAAGCCGACTAACTCTCTAATGATTATGAAATCAACTGACACAACTACGAAGTTGTAAACTCTCGAGTGGAATCTCGAGCAGGCTACGAAGCCTTCGACTACGAAGTCGACTCACACAACTACGAAGTTGTAAACTCTTGAGTGGAATCTCGAGCAGGCTACGAAGCCTTCGACTACGAAGTCGACTTACACAACTACGAAGTTGTAAACTCTTGAGTGGAATCTCGAGCAGGCTACGAAGCCTTCGACTATGAAGTCGACTTACACAACGACGAAGTTGTAAACTCTCGAGCGGAATCTCGAGCAGGCTACGAAGCCTTCGACTACGAAGTCGGCTTACTCAACTACGAAGTTGTAAATTCTCCAGTGAAATCTCGAGCAGGCTACGAAGCCTTAGACTACGAAGTCGACCTACTCAACTACGAAGTTGTAAATTCTCGAGCAGGCTACGAAGCCTTCGACTATGAAGTCGACTTACTCAACTACGAAGTTGTAAATTCTCGAGCGGAATCTCGAGCAGGGTACAAACCCTTCGACTATGCAGTCGACTAACACAACTACGAAGTTGTAACTCTCGAGTGGAATCTCGAGCAGGCTACGAAGCCTTCGACTACGAAGTTGACTAACACAACTACGAAGTTGTAAATTCTCGAGCGGAATCTCGAGCAGGCTACGAAGCCTTCGACTACGAAGTCGACTTACACAACTACGAAGTTGTAAATTCTCGAGTAGAATCTCGAACAGGCTATGAATCCTTCGACTACGAAGCCGACTAAGAGCAACTATGAAGTTGTAATTCTCGAAAAGGAATCTCGAGACCATGAAATCAATTTACACAACTGTGCAGTCGTCGCACTCACAAAACACATCTCATACACCCAACTTCAACACCAGTACAGAATTGGGATAGCTCCGCAGCTAGGAGCACAGCCCGAATAATGCAACTTACGATTATCAGCTATGAAGCTGCTAAAACCGTTGCTCAACTTCGACCAGCTCGCAAGAAGGGTTGGGGAGAAGACGAGTTGAAAAACTTACGTTTCACAGCTATGATGTTGTTCAAATCGTTGCTCGAATTCGACCAGCTCGCGAAAAGGGTTGGGGAGAAGACGAGTTGAAAAACTTACATTTCACAGCTATGAAGCTGTTCAAATCGTTGCTCGGCTTCGACCAGCTCGCAAGAAGGGTTGGGGAGAAGACGAGTTGAAAAACTTACGTTTCACAGCTATGAAGTTGTTCAAATCGTTGCTCGACTTCGACCAGCTCGCAAGAAGGGTTGGGAAGAAGACGAGTTGAAAAACTTATTGATTAACAGCTATAACGCTGCTAAGACGTTGCTCGACTTCGACCAGCTCGCAAGACGGGTTAGGAAGAGTAATGAGAAGATATGAGAGAAACGACTGCAGCCAAACACGACATATCAGCACCGATAACAAATGTAATCAACAACGATGAAAGAATAATATTGATGAAAAGTTCATTACATTCCGAGTCGCCTCGGCCTTTACAGATCTTGAAAATAGGCCGAGGCAACAGACACTCTAATAACTTTTTTCAAAACAAGGAAAATAGAATACTTTTAAGACTCGGCATCAGACTTCTCTGCCTCGTCACCATCACCAGCAACAACAGTCTGAGTTTTCTCGGCATAATCACCCTCAGCCTCGTCAGTCAGCCTCTCACCGTAAGCTCCGCCAGTCGACTTTTCATCATCAGTGCGAACCACTTCCTCCTACTCCACCTCCTCAACCTCTTCTTCCCCGACCGGCTCCTCACATTCCTCGGCATTGGAGGACCCCACATGATCCGCTCCATTTGGCCCGACTAGTTCGGTCAGACAAGTTAAAGGAGCGGGGGGATCTTCGAGCCGACCACGCAGTCCGACCTTGCGAATGGCTCTCGCCTCGAGGCCGACCCACCACTGATGATCCGCGGGGAGAGTTGCATCGCCCCTATAGCCGTCGGGGAAAGGAAGGGTTTGCTTGACTGCCTCACGGTCGAGCTTACCCGCGCACTCAGTCTTTTCCAAGGCCTTCTCCCACGCGTCGAACGTATGGTTGAAGTACTGGAGAGTTGCAGTGCATAGCTTGTCGAGAAAGGCGGGGGAGTTGCAGAAGAGATTCACAGTTTCTCGACGATAGTGCTCGAGGAACACAGAACCCATGGGTGACTTGAGATAGGTCCTACGTCCCTCGAGGATCCCCGCCTCTCTCTCGACCATGGCGTCATCAGCCACCTTCGCCAAGTCAGCTTGAAGCTGGTCGACCTTTGAGAGGGCAGCAGCTTTCTCGATCTTGAGTTTAGCAATCAGAGCATTGGCAGCCAGGAGGTCGTCATCTTTCTTCTCGAGCTCGAGAAGCTGATCTTCATACTTCTTTTCGAAAGAACGAATATTGGAGTCGGGCGAGCTGGTATCCTCAAGGAGAGAGGGCATGATAAATGCCATGAACTGAAAAGAACCATGAATGAACAAAGTCAAAAACAGAATTAGAACTCAAGTAGAAACGATCGACTGAAACCAAAGATAAAAAATTACCCGAGAAAAGAAAAGGAGGGCGCGGCTAGCACGGTCGTAGGGATCACGATTGGCGCGGGCCTTATCGGCAGCAGGGATAATGGAGTCGAAATACTTAACGATCTCGTGAGGATGAGGGTGATCCCAAAGTCGGGAGGGCCTCTCAAGGGTGACTGTCTCGAGCTGGCCGGGGGGAGGAGTTTGCTCGACGGCCTTACCCTTGTCTTTGGTCTTCTGGCGCTTGAGTGAGCTAGGGACAAGAGTGACGTCGACCGCATCTTGAGCCTGCTTCCGGGGAAGCGAGCCCGAAGCCTTTTTCTGACTTCCCGAGGGTGGGAAAGCTTCTTTCGACTTCTTGACGGCAGTCGTCTCGACTGCCGCCTCTTTCACACCCGACCCCAAACCGTCGTCGGGTTTCTTTGGAGGGGTAGGTCGAGCAGTGGACTTCCCGTCACTCTTCGTCTTCTCAAAGCGAGCAAGAACGGAATCTGCAAACAAGTATCAAAAGTGTAAGTCATATCAGCATAAAGACTTCAAGTAAAGAAAGCATGGAGATCCGACTTACGAGGGTCGTCGAGACGAGGAATATCCTCATCGACAACGAGGACGACATGATTAAGAAGGGACAACTCTTTGATCAACGGACGAGCTTTGTAAGTGTGTTTATTAAGCTCGGCCAGCATCGACTCGAATTTGGGGCACCGTGGCCGTTTATTCTGTTTGACCTTGGAGGTAATCCAAGCGTTCGGGTATGGGTATTTACCAGAAGCAGGTCGAATAAAAACAAACTTCGACTTCCACTTAGTTACATTCGAAGAAAGGTCGTCGAGGAAAGTGACACCAGCACGACGACCCAAGCAATGGGCGTCTTTTATGAATCGGTAGCTATAACAGTAAAAAAGAAACTCCGGAGAAAAATATCTAAGTTTTATTCTGGAAACAACAATGAAAGCGATCATGATACGAATCGCATTAGGAGAAAACTAATTTATGGGTACATTGTACAGGTCACTAATAGCACGAAGTTCGGGTTGAATGGGAAAACGAAGACCGAACAGCACCTGGTCGATAAAAAAGGTATAAAAGCCGGGTGAAGGATTAGCAAAGTCGTCATTGGGTTTGGGAACGACTAGTTCCCAGTCGGTAGGAAGACCGCTGTACACTCTAAAGCCCTCGACCTCGGCTGCAGAGGCATAACAAAAAGGATTTAAAACAGCTAACTTAGCTAAAGGACATGCTATAGAAACAACATCTCGAACCTCGAGAGGAGGCGCAATGATGGATAAAGAAGAAGGACTTGTTCTATATACAGGAAAATCTAAGATCCTAAGGGGAATACCTCGGGGAATGAGGTCGAGACGGGGAGACCCTCTAGCTCGGGAAGACTCGGGATCTTCCGCCAAGACACCCGACATCCACGCTTGCTTATAAGCGTCTTGGTCGATGCCAAAAGAGGATACATCCGAATGAGGAGAATTATGTGATTGATCGGCCGATTTGAAGCCGACCACTTGCACAGAATCGGACGATTGAGGACCTTCGTCGATCAAGCGTTTAATAGTATCAGGGGTAGAGTCGAGTCAGAATCTAGAAGAACGAAAGAGAGAATGTCAAGATTAGTCGAGGAGAAGTTAATATGAATCGAAAGTTAATACAACCAACAAGGGGCAAGTCGACTCGAGGAGATCATCACGAGTCGAGCCAGAGAAATAGGAAGGTAACTGCGGGGAAATGGATCCGAAATAAGTGGAGCCACATAGTGGTGCTTGACTTAACCTAATCATAAAGACGAGAAAGACACGGTGCGTGTCGACGCGTGCCAAACCTAAAACGACTCAAGTCATGAGAACTCGACTCCTATATTGAAAACCAATGTGGCAAAGCATGGACAAACAAGAAATCCAAAGGAAATTTCAAGTGAAGAAGATCTAACACGAAGATTTGCACAAAAGGATAAGAACACCCAAGGTCTCCTAACCCAGAGAAATCCAGAAAGGATCGGAAATCCACAAAAATAATACAAGTAAAGAACCAACAAGAATTGAGAAGGAAATGAACTTACACATGATCGTTGTTGGAGAACTCTGAAGATCTGAAGTCGCCGGAGAGAAAAAAGCGCCGGAAAAGCCAAAAACGCGGAGAGCACCGGAGAAGCTTGAGAAATTTCAGAGAGCGAGAGAGTGCAAAAAAGTGACACTTTGAAGAAGGAAGGGATACTTATAAAGGAGGTAGATGATTACCAGCCGTTAGATCAAAATAAGATCTGATGGTCCCTAACAAAGCACAGAATACGAAGCGGCGGAGTTGAAGTGATGTGATAAGTACAAATTTGAATTTTGAAATTCGAAAAGATGTCAGGCTGTCAGAGAAATATCCAGAAGGTAATCATGAGGTCTTACAACAGCACCGTAGGATTACAAGACAAGGGCCTCGATGTCGAGGAATGAATGACGAGCAAAGCTAATAAAAGTAATCGATCGCCAAATTTACTCTTAAGCTCTAGTCCGCTTAGAGTAATTTTTTTTTGGGGGGGGGGGACTAGATGATATAGCCATATTACCATATACCGACTTTAAAGCCCCTAACTCGATCGGGTAACCACGCAGACCGTCCACAGGACGATATGTTCCCATCGACATACTCAAATTGACTTTCGTAAAGTCGACTCTACGTAGAACGGCCGTGAAGAGGCGGAAGTCTGGCCAGTCGACTTTCTCAGGTCGACCCCATTATGTCGACTTTCAATAAGTCGACACCTATATAAGAACAATAAGAGCGTAATCTCCGAGCATTCAGATACCCTGAGTCGACTCCCAGCAGTCGACTTCACTAGGTCGACTCTCTTAAGACGACTTCCACTCGAGGGAACTAATCAAGCGTAGCCTCCGAATCCTCATATGATCATAAGTCGACCTCCTAGCTCTCGAGGTCGACTTAGTACGTCTCGAAGACCAAAGATGTGATGACGACTCATCACACTTGAAGCTCTACATCTTTCAAGAGATAAAGGGGAATCTTGTGATGACTCAGCAGCAAGAGGAGACGAACCGACCGGGGTATTTTGGACCTTTTCGGTCCACCGACTTGGGCATTTCAAGAACTTCAAGTAAGTATTCACTCCTATATAAAGGAGATGAGGTAACCCCAAACCCTAACTCTCATTCATTCCACACTCCCCTCATAGCTGCTGCGCAATATCCCTTCATCACTCTCATACTGACTTGAACGTCGGAGGCTCTACGCCGGAAGCACCTCCGGCGTTGAGTTTTTGCAGGTATTCTCGCAGTCTAGCAACGATTCAGAGGCGGTTCAAGCAGATCTGAGCTCAAATTCACCGGTTCTCTTCAGATCTGGAAGTAGACCCATCACTGGGAAACCAAATTCATTTTTTATTTTTTTTAAAGACACAATACACACACAAATTCACAATCATACGCATAGGCCAAAACAATTGTCCTTTTTATAGTATCTCCCTATAAACAAATGAAAGATCAAAAGAGGAAATACAAACAAGAAATAATGTATTTGTGGGGGGTTAAAAAGAAAAGGAAAAAATAAAATAGATAAACTACAAGAACCACTCAATTTCCAGTAGCCTAATGTCCTAAAACCTTTTCCTCTTCTATCAATGTGCAGCATCTCAAATCATTTTTCATGTTAAACCGCTTCTCTCTGCAAGACACAAACGCAACAAACTCAGTAATCGACCGTCAAAATAAAAAACGGGTCCCACACAGTTTGACCAATGCCGGAGGATGTTGCAGAAGAAAAGAAAAAGGAGGAAAAAAAGAAAAAGGGAAAAGAAAATAAAAAGGTATTAATTATCTCAATTAATCAATAATTGATTCAATTCCATATTTAGATCGTAAATATATTGGGATGATTTTGAATCTTTGCAAATAAGTATTAATTAGGCGTAAATATGTAATATAAAATATATATGAAAATATGTGGTGTAAATTCCTCTATTTAATAATTGTTTAAAGAATGCACGTGCCACCTCTTCCCATATGAAAGTGAGTTCCTTATTGGGCCTTACTATTTACTAATTTGTCATTTACCTTATTGGAGTGCTAATTGATTTCAAAATTTATCTTCCATTATAATATAATGATAAAATCACATTATTTTTTATGAAAATAATATTACTTATTAATATTATAATATCATATTAGCTAAAATAATTAAATTATGCCTAATTTCTTATTTATTTATTTTTATTTATTTAGAAAAAATGTCATTATACCCTATAAAATCAATGATAAAAATTTATACAATTATATATTATACATATAAAATAAATAAAACTTAAATATTAATTCAACCGGTTCGACCGATTCGACCACTGGTCCGACCAGTGAACTATTGAACCGGTAGTTTCACCGGTTCGATGACCGATCCGGTTTTGACAACCTTGCTATTTACATGCCACATAAGCACAATTAGACCCAAAGCATTGTAGATGCTTTAAGAGAAAATTAAAATACAAAATATAGCATGGGCCATCCTTGCTTGATTATATCATGCCCAATCTCATGTTGTAATCGCACAAATTAACATTAAGCAAAATGGATTCATTACATGATACAGTTCAGCTAAGTATAATTCACATCAGATTCAAACAAGCATTTTTGCTTACAAAAATAACTCCACCCCAATGGCATTTTATTTTATTTTTCTTCTTATCAGTATCTCCAATGTCTTTGCTTGTATATTGAAGCAGCAATCCCAATGAAGAAAATTTATGCTACATAGTAAGGTATTTATCCATGGCTAGCATCCTATAACCTTGAGAAAGAAAAAGGATAAAGAAGAAAAATGGCGTCTCATTGTCCGCCCATCTGTATCAACTGCAACGGAGATTTCAGCAATTTCTTCAAAGAGTCGACTATGTTAACAAACGAGGGTCGTTGTGTGGGGTCACTGCAAACAAAACCATTTATATTTTCAAAACCAAAAAATTATCAATAAATTTCAAACAAAGAACTAACAGCAATCATGTCTTACTCTGCCCAGCAAGACTCCATCAGAGACACTAACATGGGAGAGGTATTTTGTGGGATCACAAGCCTCCTATTTTGGAAACCAACTGCTCCAACCACCTACAAATTTGCAAAAAGTATCATCTACCACATTGCAAATTTTTATCTTCCGAATAAAATTAAATCTTTCATCACTAGATAAACAATTTAGAAGAGGAAAAATACATCAGGGCAACAGGAATAATGAATATTTACAAAAAGGATAAAAAAATGTTCCTTGAAGTATTCTAGTTACAGAAAAGCCCTGACAAATTTTTAAACAGACAAATATGCCTGGATGACTATTGGCAGCATAAAAGGGTTACATTACCAAAACTGCAACATCCATTATATATTGTCTTTATTTTGGTTTCACAAAGCTGCCCAATCGAAGCGTGGTTTTATAAGATGCTTGTAAGGATATTTATAATGTGAAGAGAAAAATATTTCATTTTAAGACTAAACATCAACGACATTTTCATTATTCTTTCGTCCACAAATAAGCCTTGAACGAATTGCATTTAACAGGTAAACATAAAGTCATGGGAATTGGTTATACAATAAGAGGGCATTTGTATTTCTGAATGAAATAACTAGGCCAACTTCAGGAGCAAGTTTTCATTACCTACCATACAACACAATTCTTTTGATTTATGGGGGACAAATTACCTGGGCAGGACTAAGTCCAATCCACGGCTGTTGCATGGTGACAAGCTCCCACAAAATAACTCCAAAACTGTAGACATCAGATTTCTCGTTGGAAGGCTCTCCACGAAGGAATTCGGGGGCCATCCATTCAGGCTGAAATGAAAAGGAAGAGAGTTACACTTGTAATTGAGGATTCCACTGTCTAACATGTTTCTACCTGCAAACATATTTTATGAAAATGGCTGATTTACTGTCGGCAATATTGTAATCGTTTTTTTTTTTTTTTCNTGAAATTATAGGCACCAATGAAATCACAACAGTATTTGATGTGTTAAGAAGTTAGAGAATTGGACAAAAATTGAAGGTTTAAACCAATAGACTCTCAATAAGTACTATAGAACATATTGCTTCAATAGAGACAGAGAGAGGGAGAGAGTGACTTACTGTTCCAGCAACAGACTTTGATGATATGAATGTGTTTGCTTTGAACCTCGATAAGCCAAAATCACATACCTAAAAGTTATATTATAGTGTGGAATAAGGAAAAGCCAGATACAGACTTAACTAGATAAACTTGGGGGGAAGCACAAAGAAAAATACCTTCACTGTCCAATTCCTATCAACCAACAGATTTGGCGACTTCAGATCCCAGTGGACGATCGGGGGTGTAAGACGATGAAGATAATTGATTCCCTTTGCCTAAAAAACAAAATCAGCTTAAAAAAGTGAAAAAATGGAAAAAGACAAAAGAAAATGAAAGAAAATATAAATAGGGGGAAAAAATTGAATATCATGACAAACCACATCCAAAGCCATGCGCAGTCTTCGCCTCTGATCTAAAATTTCACCAGCAGCTGGCTTGTGTATCAGTCGGAATAGACTGCCTCTGTTTCCACAAAATTTCAAATAGTTACATAGATTAGAATGCAGTCTCACTTCATATCAACTATCTAGTTTCAGGTAATAAGAATTCAAAACCTAATCACCTTGGCAAGTATTCTGTTACAATAGATAGATGTGGACGTTTCGTGACAGCACCCATGAACAGTACCACATTCGGATGACGTATACGTTTCATAATAGCAACCTTCAGAAAGGTGTAGAGACAGACTGGAAGTCAACAAAAGTTAAGGGACACACAGTTGAGAAAAATTTGTAAGTATCAGAAGACATGCTCTTCTAAACTCATTACAGCACCTTAAGAATTTCTTTGGTTGCACAACTACAATTACACATCAGAACTAATTTTACCACTACTGAAATATAACAGAACTAAAATAATAATCATAATGAAGGGACAACCTTCAGAAAGATGTAGAGGAAAATTAAGGGTCTAAAGGAATAAGGGACGACAGTTATTAAAATTTATAAATGTCAGAAGACATGAGTTGCTCGTGCGAACTCATAACTGCCATCTTCAAAATTTCTTAGGTTGCAGAATTACAGTGACACATCAATCAATTTTTCACCACTATTGGAACTGTGGAACATAACATTACTATTTCAGCTAAAAAAATAGATTTTAAAATGGGGCGACCATGGGACCCAGTAGCCCAATCAGCCAAACATGAAATACTAAATTCAGAAAATGACAGTTCTTCTGGTAAGAAGTTCTGCTGCAAACTGTCAGACCAAGATCTTAATATACGTCTGTGATCATTAGGTTAGTTAATTTCGACGTTTAACTATTGAACAGGATTGATGGTAACATTTCGTGATGCGTCTGAAATCACTAGTCACAAACGAGTAACTCATAAACATTAAATACTATAATTATTTATTGCCTACCATATTAAATAGAAATTCATGAAAAAACTATAAAGCATACTATCCATACCTCACGTAGGAACTCCTTCAATTGATCTTCATGAAAATCCTGGAGAGTTAGAACTTTAACTGCCACATCCTGCAGTGACAAATGAATCTCAATGGATTGACGTTTTAAACACCACAAACCCCAGAATCAGATTTCAAGTTCATAAATACAAATGTGGAAGGAGTTGAATTATACTAATTACTTGATATTTTTCTCTCAAGGAGGACCTTCAAATATCCTATCAAATTCTGTTGCTAAAAGATTTGAATAAGACGAAATAAATGAAGCAACACTACTGAACTAGATCTGTAGAATAAAAAAGCATGGACCAAATTGAGTGCAATTTTATTAAATTGGCGAACATAAAATTGAAATTAGCATCTAAATAAAAGCTATTACCAAACTAAGAAACCTCATAGATGTTATGCGTCACTTCTTTCCTTATATTATTTATATTATTATTCACAATATATTTTATGCTGATGGTTTTAGCAAGCAAAGCCATGACCATTTCTTACAAAAGAACTGTATATTCGTCCTACCTGAATAAAGTTCGTACATAAACATTAAGCACATGCCAGTATATCCAGGGCTTTATAATACTAACCGATCCATGCCATTCAGCCCGATGCACTGTGCCAAAAGATCCTATCATCGTAAAAGGAAAAAAGAAAATTAATTCATAAGCCATAGTTTCAGAAGACATCATAATAACGTCTACGAAGTTACAGAGACTGAATTAAATAAAATACCAGCACCAACGCGTTCCTTAATGTGCAATTCATCCCATGATATCTCAAGCCAATCCATTGCAAGAGAAGGCTCTAGATTCAAATATCTTGGAATGTTTGAAGCAAGGTGTTTCCCATGATCTTGAAACTTGCTATTCACCTCCAAAGGATCTTTGCTTTCAGAGAAGGTTACTATAGCAGGATGTCTTTCAGCTTGAGTCGAAACTGCATTTCTTGCTAAAACAACTTCCCTTTTGTATGTCTGTTTTATAATTATTCGATCACCTCCTTCCTGAGAATGGTCCTCAGATATCGCAGCATCAAGAACTTCTGGAGTGCACCCACCATCTTTTGCATTTTCTGGAATACTAATATCCTTTGTATTACTGAGATTAACTGCAAAATAAACCCTCGAGTAATTGCTAATTGAAGAAAAACTTCTATGCATTAACACAGTATAAACAAACAAGGACATCTTTTAAAGCCAGCCGAACACAAGATGCATTAACTTGAAGTAGAGGCAAAGAAAGTGAAGGATCTGACATGCATGTCATAATCTAATAATTCAACAAAAAAGCACTTGCTAATTGACTGAAGATTTCGAAAACTATAGCTGGTCATGGCCAGGCCACCATTCATACTGCCAAT
>BKCP01008070.1:352668-371004 GCA_008636005.1 Striga asiatica | reverse complement strand
AAATAGAAACACTACAGAACTATACCCGACCAAACTAATAACTCAGATTGTGTTTCGCTTTAATACCAAAGAATTGCTACATAGGCATCTATAAAACTCACCTGCATAGAAAGGATTGTTTTTGTCACTAGCATACTTTGAGTTTAGCAATTGACAATCAACCTCACTCTGCCCATCCTGCTGAAATTCTTTTAGATGTGATATTTGTAATGGTGAAGGCACAGAAATTATACTTCCATTGATTGATGAGTCTGGGCCATGGAGATTTCCTGGCTTCCCAACTAGATCAACCACAAGTTCCCTGCTAAGATGCAATTGAATGGATAAAGACGCCAACAGCCAAGATACTATGTGAATAAGTTAAAGAGCTTACCCTGATTCAGTGTTAAAAATTGAACAACATGAGTAGCATCGAAAAATTGAATTGTATCTTTCTCAAACTTCAGATTATGCTTAGGCTTGACTTGGTTAATGTACTTCCCAAGTTCAAACTACATTTACTCATCAATGCACAAATGATCCATCAATAGGATCTCGACTAGATGGGTTTTCTAGAGCCCACACATGACTCCGTCAGCTGATACTGACTAGATGACAAACATATTGACCAATATTGTTATGGTACAATCAAATTCACTTTGCATTTCTCCAACTCCAACCTTGATCCAAATAGTGCATTTTATATCATTATTTTCTAGAAAATTATCCTTTGTATAAATTGGAACCACAGTACAATCAAATGGCATGCATATATAGTTTTATAAAAGTTTTGACACATATGGTTGTGGAAGCATGGACAGAAACTCTACATGTCAAACATAAAAGATGTTTGAAATTAAAAAGAAACCCTCAAGGTTTCCAAATTCATTAAAGAAATAGGAAGAATGTAATTTCATTATAAGGGGTAAAATGACCGAAAACAAATTTGGCAAAGTGATGGACACAAAACCAACAATCATGTCAGACGAAACTTGAGTAGCATTGTTCCTTTAACTTCAGAGCAGCACATAAGAATATAACATGAAGGAAGAACGTATCAATACCTGGGAAGCTTCCTTTCATCATCTATCTTGATAAGGCACGAAGATCGGTGGTCAGAAATGCAATACTTGCAACCACGAGCTATCCGACATGGCAAACCTACATAGTCTGCTAGTTTCTGAACAAGAAGCAAGCAATGCAACTTTTGTTATAATCCATCGAGAATACTGGTACTTTCATATGATAATGTTTACATAAAGAATGTTAAATAATGCACTTGACCATCTTAAGACGTTTATTTTCAAGCAAAAAAGATATATGTACATAGTGCTAGGATCATATGACCCTCCATTGCCTTCTCCACTAGTCTCAGCCTATGTCGCAAAATAAATTGAAAGGCTGGCATTTAGTTAGCATACAGGAAGCAAAAGATTAATCAAACGTCAGTAATATAATGCGAACTACCCACATAAGTGAATTAGAGAATGTCGGAAAAATTAAAGCTTCCTCATGCCGGAGATGTAGCAAAAGTTAATTCTAATAATTTTTTGGTAGAGCAGATGTAGGCACACGGTAAATGTTCTCTATCTGCATACACAGTCAACATAGAAGGAAAAAGAAAAAGAAATAACAGAAGAAAGACAAAATGAACAAGAAAAGCAGAAGGGGGATAAAAAAATGACACATTGAAAATTTGAAATAACAAAAAGAATTTTCAATTCAAACAGGATAAACATTCACCTTGAACAGTATGGCTCGATGCCTACAGAGCCCCATAGACAGACTACCGATTGGGATCACAATGCACTTGTTGAAATCTTTCAATCTCTGGTTCATCAATTTCCAGCCAAGTCTGAAGTCACCTCGTTCCATAGGGAAAGAGCCCCTACAATTTTAAAAACTCAACTCTATCAGGATAAGAAATACAGCATGTGAACTATCAAACCAGTATATCCATTAGTTACCCCATATGCTCCGCGACAAGTTTCCCAAGTCTCTCAGCCATGGCAGGCGTACTCTCTGCTGCAAAATAAATCTCTTGAGCTTTATCTTCAAGCTCTCTGAGCTGCGAGTCTCCACGTCGATCAACGAGAGTCACCTCTAGCGTTGTGTCCTCCGGGTCAATTGTTTTTAATGCCATCAATGAAGGCATTTTTTTACCTTCTTCCAAGTCGTTGCACATTAGCCATAGATAAGGGTTCATTCCCAAAATGTTATAAAACCCATCGGAGATCTTGTCAGAGTAAGACAGGCAACCACTGACCTATAACAAGAAATGAGAATAATCCTATAAGCTTATTAAGTTCATCTGTGACCTCAGATCTAACTATTATACAGAAATAGTACCAGGGATTTATTTGCTCTATTAACATAAAATTCAAATTCGCCCAGCAAGGCAAGAAATATGGACGTTTTCATATACCCGCAAAATAGTTAGAGTTCTCATATGCTGTTTTTTCAATATCTTTCAAGATATTATAGTAGCAGATGCTCCAAAAGCACCAACCATCATCGAGTTCGAGAACTATAATTTTTGGCAAAAACATCATTTTTTTTTTTATTTTTTCTTTTAATTTTTTGTTGTGGTCACATCAAATGCAAACATGACTTGAACACAGGTTTCTGAAAGACAGACATTACTTTGCGAGGGGGAACAATTTTACTCAATTTCAATACAAAAATTGCAACTTAGCCCCCGATAACAAATAGTATTAGCCAAGCCATACCCACAGACGATAGGAAACCGTTTCAGGATCTGAAGATCCAGCAAATCTACATTCAGGAAGAGGTAAAGGCTCCGCAGTGAGCGAGGCCTGCTCAGTAAGCCTTCTCGTGAGCATAATCTGCAAGTGATAGCCCTCCTTTTGCCTCTGGGCTTCCCCACTACCTTCACTCTGCCCGGCCCCACTGCCTTGCGCTGTAGAGTCTTCCTTGAGCACTCCAGTAGTGACAGGCGACCAAGTTCCGTCCAAAGTTGTCCCCGAAAACAAACTTCCGGCATAGCTCGTGCTCCCGGCGCTTGACAATCTCTGCAGAGAAATCTGCCCCTCAACACCGCCAATGAAATTGCTCCCGCTGCTCGAAATCCGGCGGCCATCAGAGGGCGGCGGCAGTTTCAGCAGCGGCTGATTTACTTCTTCCTCTTCCTCGATGGTATCGTCGATTTCGTACAATCTGGCCGCCCTCACGGGACCCAGATTTCCCTCCCGTGATTTCTCCTTTTTTTTCTTATCGGAAAGCCACTTTACATAGGCGGACAGCTGTTTCACGGGTATTTTGTCCCCCGTGACTCCACGGGCGGAGATACTTTCGCCGGCATCCGATTTGAGAGCGACCCCCTCGCGTTGAAAATCCTCCGACTTCACATCACTGGCGGAAAATTTGTTCTCGTGATCCGCCACCAACCTTGACGATTGATTGGGGCTGCGGTCAGGAAATTGCCTCGGGAAGAAGTAAGTCGTTCGATGCGGCATCTCTAGTCACGTGAAAGAAATTCACACATGAAGCTTTCTGATTTTCTCTCTCTTCTCTCTCTTCTCTCTTCTTTTTGTTTTTCAACTCTCAGTCTGATTATTCTCTGCACATCAACGTCAAACCTTGACGAGTCGCAGATTCAGCTCGCCTGGAGACGCTAAGACGACGGCAGATTCTCACCGGCGAAAACAAACACAAAACAAAAAAATAACTGATCAGCCGCCGGAAAATGGAGACATGAAATTTACACAGCCGGAGCTCCAGATTCAGAAGTGAAACGAAAAAGGAGTAAATCGAAAAAAAACCCTCAAAAAAAAAATTAGTCGGTCAGATCAATACAAGTTTTTGGAGTTATAAGTAGATAGATAGATAGATAGATACACAATTTATCTGAATATATAATGCGTGCAAGTTGCTTGAAATCACCAAAAAAAAGGCAGATGGGTCATTATAGAAATCCTATTGGTGGCGAGGAGTGAGAAAAGAGACTGATGGGGTTTTAGGTGAGTATTTTAAGCGCCGATTTGGAGAGGGAATTCGGTGGGAAAATATATAAATTGAATTTTATAATAGTGTGTGCCAGATGGGGTTTGCTACTGTGCGCCTGAGTAACGGTCTAGTTAACGGAGGTTGGCTACAAAACACGTATTTTTGTTTCGGTGCGGACAAGGCTAGTGCTGCGCCGGCAGCGTATCTTAGTGGATACCCGCAGGTGTTAAAGGACGTAGATAAGGTTAAAAACAGAAAAAGTGTAATTCCGTGGGCCGGTGGATGGGTCTCCTTGGGAACGACTTACTAAAAATGACCAATGAGTGGTGTTATCTGTGTCAAGGTTTTGTAATCGGAAATATTTCAATTGGCCTGATCCATAAATCTATACTTATATTATATAATAAGAATTAACATTTATCAAAATTAATAACTTAATTAATGGTCAACATCAATCCATTTCACACGATTCAGCATTTATGTCCTTTTCACATGTCTTTTAAACTCATTAATTATACCGATTTAATTCTCATGAAATAACCCCAATTCACACGCCTCATTAATAGCATACTTATTTTATAGTAACAAAATAATCTCATTTCACACTAACATCCTTATCACATATTTTTTATGATAACCCTTTTAAACATATTTAATCTTATTATAAGGAGAAGATATTTCATACACCTTATCATTATTCAAAACTGATATTAAGTTTGTTATTCATTTCCTAAAACAAATACATGTGTTGAATTATTATCTCTATAAAACACAGTAACGAAATAATCCCATTTCACACTAACATCCTTATCACATATTTTTTATGGTAACCCTTTTAAACATATTTAATCTTATTATAAGGAGAAGATATTTCATACACCTTATCATTATTCAAAACTGATATTAAGTTTGTTATTCATTTCCTAAAACAAATACACGTGTTGAATTATTATCTCTACAAAACGAAGATATTTCATACACCTTATCATTATTCAAAACTGATATTAAATTTGTTATTCATTTCCTAAAACAAATACACGTATTGAATATTATCTCTAAAAAACTATACAGAACATACGCATATATATATATATATATATATATATATACATATACACATATTAAATTTAAGGGTTAATTGCCAAATAAACCTCGACCTTTTCACTTTTGGCAATTTAATACAAACTTTTGAATAATAGCAATATAATCTCTACGTTGTCTTACTTTTGCAAAATTGACTTAAAACCCGTCGGACGGTGAAAACATGCCAGCGTGTCCGGCTGTGTTTTATCTACGTGTAATTTTCAGTTGCTCAGTCAGATTAAATAAACACGTGGAATTTTGTTACCCAAATCAAACTAAAACCCGATCCGATCCCCAAATCAAATTAACCCATCTTCAAATTAAAAACCCGATCCCCAAATCAAATCCCCAACTCAAATTCCCCAAAATCAATCTCGACAAAAAAAATCAAACCCTAAATCTGAAATCTTGTCTCTGTATCAAGAATCCGCTACAAGGTTGTCCCAATTGCATGCGAGTTTGTGTTTCTGCGTTCCAGATTTCTTGTCGTCGTGCGTTCGAGATTCGTTATATGTCGGGAAGATGAAAGACAGGTGCGCTATTCTTTCTTTCTTTCTTCTGCAATTTTTATTTCGATGTTTCTCGAGTCTGGTCTTATATTTAGGATTCGATTAGAAATTTCATTTATTCTTGGAATTTAGGTTTTTTTTTGTGAAATTAGGCTTCTTTTTGGGGCTTTTCTAAGAAATTACGTTTTTTGGGAAAACTAGGGTTTTTTTAAATAATTAGGTTTTTTGGGAGAAAATTGGGATTTTCTGAACAATTTGGGCTTATCTAAATAATTAGGTTTTTTGGGAGAAATTAGGGTTTTTTTGAACAATTAGGGTTTTTTTTGGGAAATTTAGAGTCTTATGCAATTCACTTGTTGCTATTATCTTATTTATTCATATGTTTGCATTGCAGTGGAAAATTTTCAATTTTTGTAAACTATGGAGGCCAGTTCGTTAAATGTGGAACTTCTGTTGAGTACTTAGGTGGTAAATTTAAAACAGTTCATGGTTTAGATGTGGATAGGTTTGGGTATTTTGACTTAAAAGAAGTAGTTGAGAAGCTGGGGGTTGAAAAGTTTGAAAAACTTGTATACAGAATACCAAGGAACAATGGAGCAGATATGTTTAAAGATGTTGTTGATGATAGTGTAGTTATGGAGATGATTAACCACGCTACTAAGGGAAGAACATTATTAGAGGTTTATGTAGTAGGGGAAATTATAGAAGAAGATAACAGTGAAAATGAAGCTAGTGTTGAAAGTGCACCAAGGTCAGAGGAACAATTTGACATTGATTCATATATAGACAATTTCTCTGATCCTAAGAATCATTCTGATCCTAAGAATCCTAATGATGTGGATTTATTAGCTGAGTCACAGAAAGATGGTGATGTTGATACAGAAGTGAGGAATAACCTAAAGACTCCACAGTTGCCTACTTCCAATGTGGGTGACTGTGAGGTTGGAAGTGGGTCTGGGGATGATAGTGAGGATGAAGACTATTTCCCTGTTGATGATAGCTCATCTGATGATGAACTGTCTCTTGATGATTTTGCTTCTGATGATGATGCTGAATATTTTGAGGCAAGACAGAATTTGAAGAAGCACAAAAAGGGGATATTAGAGGATGTTGGAGAATGTGCAGACAACATGAAGTCAAAGAAGGCCATTGAGATGGACAGTGAAGATTCTGGGTTTGTAGATTGTGGATTGGTTTCTGAAAATTCAGGTAGTGAGTGGGAAATGGATGATGATGGGAACTGTATAGGTAGAAGGAAAATGGTTACTTATGATCCAAAATGTGATCATAGTACTCTTGAGTTTATGTTAGGGATGAGATTCATAAGCATAGAGGAGTTGAAAAAAGCATTAAGGAATGTAGCTATTATTCAAGGGAGAGACATAAAGTTTCTGAAAACTAGCAAAAAACTGTTGAGAGTGAAATGTGTTGATGGTTGCCCTTGGACCTTATATGCAAGTGCAGTTATGAAAGAGGGTAGTGTAGCAATTAAACAGTTGAACAAGGAGCACAAATGCCATAGAAATGTCCACACCAGGCAGGTTACATCAGAGTGGATTGCTGAGGAGTTTGTTGAGAAATTCAGAAAGAATCCAAACATGTCCATTACCCAAATGGAAGAAATAATATCTGAAAAGTTTGCAGTACAACCTACAAAGTGGAAGCTTTATAGAGGAAAGTGGAGAGCTCTTGAGATGCTTAGAGGTTCAGTAATTGGCCATTATGCTTCTCTGAGAAGTTACATGGCAGAGTTGTTGAGGGTAGACAGAGATGGAAGGTTTGAGTTTCTTCTTGGTGAAGAAACTACATTCAGAGGGTTCTATGTGGGATTTAGTGCACTGAGAAAGGGTTTCATTAGTGGTTGTAGGCCCATTTTAGGATTTGATGGGTGTTTCTTGAAGACTTTTATTGGTGGGGCTTTATTGTGTGCCACAGCAAAAGATGGCAACAATCAAATATACCCTGTGGCTTGGGCAGTTGTTGAGACAGAAAATGAGGAATGTTGGAGGTGGTTTCTAGGTATTTTGTTTACTGATTTGGGAATTACTGATGGTCTTGGATATACTTTCATGTCAGACCAACAAAAAGTAAGTTCTCTCTCTAACATATATAAATTTTGTGAACATAAATGAATTTTTCCACTTATTCAAATTTTATCCTTTTGCAGGGTCTTCTTAATGCATTAAGAGATTTGGCTCCACATGCTGAGCACAGAAACTGTGCAAGACATGTATATATGAATTGGAAGAAGAGTTTCAAAGGGCTCACACTGAAAAGCATTTTTTGGAAGATTGTGCTCAGCACTCACTTGGGGGACTACAACATATTTTTGGAAGATTTGAAGTCAGAAGATCCAGCTGCTTATGAAGATTTCATGGACAGAGATCCTACCAAATTCTGTAAGGCTTACATTTCTCCATTGTCTAGATGTGATATGATTGAGAACAATGTGAGTGAGACATTCAATGGAATGATTGTTAAGGGTAGAAGCAAACACATTATTGATATGCTTGAGTTTGTTAGAAGTGAGTTAATGAAAAGACAACATGACAAGTTGTTAGGACATAGTGGGTATACAGATAGGATTTGTCCTAGAATAAGAAAGAAGTTAGAGCACAACAAATACATGTCTAGGCTCTGTCTCACAAAGCCAGCTGTTGGTGAAAGATTTGAGGTTGTGCATGAGGATGATCAGTTTGTTGTGAACTTGAAGAACAAGACATGTACTTGCAGAAGTTGGGACATTACAGGCATACCATGTGTACATGCATGTTCAGCAATAAATTTCCAACATCAGGATCCTGTAGAGTTTGTGTCTGAGTACTACTCAGTTGAAAGGTATCTGCAATTGTACAACTTGTCATTAGAACCCATAAATGGGAAGAAATTGTGGCCAGTTGCACAGGGCTTTCCTATTCTTCCTCCTCCTTTTAAAAAGATGCCAGGAAGGCCAAAAAAGAAAAGAAAGAGAGCACCTGAGGAGGAAATGAATTGTGGGACTAAGTTGAGGAGATTTGGGTTGACTATGACTTGCCAAAGATGTTTTCAAAAAGGGCACAATAAGAAATCATGCTCTAATCCTCCAGTGGAGAAACAACCAAAGGTTATAAATTCTATTTCAAGTCTTATTATGATAAACATCTATTTGAAATACAAATCATATCATGTTTTAATTTCTATTTTTTTGTTAGAATCCAAGGGGAAGGCCCAAGAAGAATGTTGGATCAGCCCAACAGTCATGCTCTAATCCTCCAGTGGAGAAACAACCAAAGGTTATAATTAATATTTCAAGTCTTATTATGATAAACATCAATTTGAACAACAAATAAAATCATGTTTTAATATCTATTTTTTTGTTAGAATCCAAGGGGGAGGCCCAAGAAGAATGTTGGATCAACAGCTGAAAACACAAGTTCATTGTCAACAAAGAAGTCAACTCAACAGTCAAGCCAACAGTCATCATCTTTAACTCTAAAGGAAAGAGCTCTGGTAATAGCATTTTATTTTTATTAAAGTTTAATTATATTTGTTGTTTCTGTGCTCAGTTCTTCCATATATCATGTTGTTTCTGCTCAATTATTATTATATTTGTTTTTTAGGCAAGAAAGGGATTTGGAATCCTTCAGTCTGAGGAGACTGGTAATACCTACATGAGGGTATGTCTATTACCTTAACAGTTTTCTTTCTAATATTTTTTTATAATGATTTTCATTTATTATTTAAAATGTCACAAATGCAGTTGTCATCAGAAAGAAGAGTTCATGTAATTTCTGAGAAAGGTACTGGTTCTACCAACACTGGAGGGAAGGGAAAAATGCAGAAGGGGAAGAAGACTAAGGGTGCTTTAGGCACTCAAGAGAGTGATTCTCGTAGATGATGATTAACTTAGGTTTGTTTTGGAGTATTTGTTGAACTGTGGATGATTAGAAAGGATTTACTTTTGTACTATTGTTGATTGTGGAGTGTTGGAAGTATGTGATGTTGTTTTGGAACTCAGATTTAGGCTATGTTGTTTTGGAAGTTGTCAGATTAGGCACTCAAGACCTATTTGATGTTGTTTTGGAAGTTCTCATATTATTAATCACTTTGGAACAAATTATTAATCAATTTCGAGTGTTGTTGTAATGTTTAGAGTGCTTTATCATTGTTTGTAATGTTGATCTCAGTTTTCTATAAATAATGTGTTGTTAAGTTGGAACTCATAAATTTCAGAACATAACAAAAGATTACACCAAATAAAAGGACAATAACAATGAGATAAAACACAAAAATAGATTACATTCTTTCTTAAGTTCAATACATCCACAAAATGAGACAAAATATAACAATATTCAAAGCAACATTTTAGGCCTCTGCTCATGACCAAAATTCCCAACCAAATTAAGGAAGAAAATCATCATAACCACAATCAAGCAAAACATTACAACATTCATCTTCCTTTCCAGTTTTTGCATGAGACCTAATGTATTTTTCATAACCAGCACGGCTTCATTGTTCTTCCGAACTTCAACCTCAAGATCATTCAGTTTTTGTTCAAAGTCAATGTCACGGTCCGCAATTTCATCTTTTTCCAATGCCTTTCCAGAGTACAATTTCTCCACTGCAACCTTACCCCTCAACTGCTCTTCCAAATACTCTTTCTTAGATTTCAATTGCAGAAAACAAGATTTTTGGAACTGAGAAATTTCAGGATCAATCCATTCAAACAAACCGCAGTCATTCCCTTCCTAAGCAATGTAAACCGAAAAATTAGGGTTTATAAAAAATTGGGGTTTTAATTAGGTTTATGGAAATTAGGGATTTTGAAGAAAACAAACGAAAAAGCCGCGGTCATTCCCTTCCTGAACAATGTAAATCGAAAAAAATTAGGGTTTATAGAAATTGGGGTTTTAATTAGGTTTATGAAATTTGGGGATTTTGAAGAAATTGGACTTTAAAATGAATTGAACTGAATTAAATCGTGCCAAAAGTCCTGATACCGAACCAAACAATCTCCATTTTTTGTAAAATTTAAGCGATTAAGTGCGAATCTATAAAATTTCCTCCTTATCCAAACCATCCCGACCAAACACAATACACGTAGCTCACCTTCCACGTAGCACATCTATAGAACCTTCTACATGGATTATCGTCCGTCGTGGAGGAATACACCTTTGCTATCTTGGGATGGCGACAGCGACATAGCTTCGAAGGAACACTGGAGCTTCCAAAACTCTGGCTTGCGCGAGATGAAGACGACATCTTCCACTAGCAGATCGTGGCTTGCTTGCTCGAGCTATCGTCTGCCAAAAGAAAAAAAAATAAAAAAGAACTTTCGAAAGTAAGATTGAGAAATTAGGGTTGGGGAATTTCTGAAATTGGGGAGGGGGGAACGGGTTTAGGGTTGCAAATTTTTGATTTGGGAATTTCTCAAATTGGGAAGGGACCGGGTTTTTATACTTCTTTCATAAGAAATTCCACGTGTTTATTTAATCTGACTGAGCAACTGAAAATTACACGTAGATAAAACACAGCCGGACACGCTGGCATGTTTTCACCGTCCGACGGGTTTTAAGTCAATTTTGCAAAAGTAAGACAACGTAGAGATTATATTGCTATTATTCAAAAGTTTGTATTAAATTGCCAAAAGTGAAAAGGTCGAGATTTATTTGGCAATTAACCCTAAATTTAAATATAGACATATTTTCTTTACAAAATAGTCTAGAAAAATCTTTTCTTCTTAGATATGTTTTCCTTCTAAAATTGTTTAGAAAAGTTGTAGATGACTTCACATCTTTCAAAAATAATATAGAAAATTTTGAATACTTTTACATATATACTAATATAATACTTTAGGTGTTTTTAATATTAAACATGCAAATTTTATATTCTCTTATACAAAATAATGTAAATTTCATATTTTCTTATACAAAATAGTTTTACATTGTTTGACCCCGAATCTTTAATTTATAATTATTAAATATTGTTTATCCTCCTCTTTACTTTATATTTTTTTTTTCTTTCTCTTTTTAAATAGGATCAATAGTAGTTTCCACTTCCGTCAGTGACTCAAACTCGAGATCTATTTATAATATTGTTAATTTAATATTGTTTCCGTGCATCGCACGGGGTACACACTAGTAACAAATTGTACGAAGGTATAATTTAGCTAGTATGTTCCGGGGATTATGTAAACAATATCTATATATATATATATATATAAAGTTTGTATTTATCTGTAATAGTAACTAAAATTCCGTCAAAATATTTCATTTTTACTTTTATTGATATTTTTTTTTTTAAATTCTTTTAGAATTGGCGACCATTATTTGAAATTCGAATTAAAAAAAGTCAATAAAATCTGTACAAAATAGATTTGGTCAAAATTTGCGACTGGCTGTATATTTGATTCGATTGTGTGATATTGTTGTTACAAACCGAAAAGCAAATAAATAAAGTAAGATTGTATGCATATGTGCAATTACAAAGGAAGTTAAATAAATAAATATAGTTGCTATACATAAAAATCTGGTCGAATCAAAAGAAATATCTTCCATGATCATGGAAATTTTTCTTACCAATTGTTGAGAAACCGAATCTACAATATTCAATCACAATTATATCTTACAATATTTAGTATAAAATACTTTAATTAAAGAAGTATTGACTGCTTTATTTAGCCAAATAATCTCAATCAATTAAGTTGTCAGATTTAAAAATCGTGTGATTTTCCAGTACAAGTCTCTTTCACTCATGTCGTATGGCATGATTGGTAGGAAGGAATGACATGAGAATGGAATGATCATTCCCTTACTCATTTCTTATCCCATGATTGGCATATTTTTTGAGAAGGAATGACCATTCCAATGGGAATGGCAAAAACCCATCTTCATGGGATTAGCCATTTCATAGTAAATGGAAGATTTTCTCATTCCCATGTGTGTAGGAATCATATTTAAAAAAAAAATAACAAATAATAATAAAAAATAAATCTATAATATATATTGTAAATCATGATTAAGATATATTAAATAAAATTATATTTTTAAAAAAAATCAAATAAAAAAATTGAAAACTTACTTTTATTTATTTTTTAATTAGATATATTAAATACTTATATAAAAATAAAACTAAAAGAAGCATTTATATATAATTTAAATATATATTACTTTATTTTTATATATTAATTAAAAATATATTATTATTTTTTTTACGAAACGATAGGGATTCTATTAATAAAAAGCTCAAGCGAACCATGTTCGAATAATACAAGCCAAACCGGAAAAGAAAAATGAGAGGACACGCATATAGCGGCCTAGAACCTCAGCAAGGAAGAAAATAAACAAAGAGAAACAAAGGCCTTAGCTCTACCTCCACTGCCAAAGCCTAAAGATAAAGCCAAGGCCAAACCGAAAAGAAAACATAGAAACCACACAAAAGACTACAGTATATAGATCAAGAGAACCAAAAACAATAACAGACAATGCAAACTAGAGGCCAGAGAATTCCAGCCAGTTGGCCAGTGCAGCTTTGATCACCATATGCACTGGCATTTGAACTTCTTGAAATAGACTGAGGTTGCGAGTCTTCCAGAGCCACCAGAGGATGTATGTTGTCAATTGAATTCTATCCTCTGATGTCCCTGCCTTTCCAACCGAGCATATGAACTTCCACCAGCAACTAAAAGATGAGTCCACCATATGATTTGAGTCCCATGAGACTGGAGAGTATTGCAATGCATTGTTTGCTCTTGGGCAGTGGAAGAGAACATGGTTAGCAGTTTCAGCAGCAGCCCCACAAAAGTGGCAGATAACATCAATATCCATACCCCTCTTTCTAAGATTGGTCTTCACAGGCAGTGAGTTGGCTATACACTACCAAATGAAGATTTTGATTTTGTTCTCTATCTTCAGCTTCCATAACCTCTGAGTGATCTTACTTAATGATTGACCATTGAGGGAGCTGCAACCTGGGATGTCTAACTAATACAGCTTCTGTTGACAGAGGAAGGAGTATGTACTAGATACTGAGAAAGTTCCCTTTCTGTGGAGCTTCCAATAAATTTGATCAGCTTTGCCAAGTCTAAGAGTGTTGATTTTAAGAATAGCAGTGTTATCTTCTTCATTAAAAACCTTCTTTACTAACCAAGTGTTCCATCCCTGACCAGTTTCAGTGAGTAGCTCTTTAACTTTGATTAAGTGACCTCTGGCAATGTCAATAAGTCTAGGTTTTGGCTGTTTGAGAGTAGGCACCCAACTAATATCCTCCAGCCTGGTGTCTTCTCCATTTCTGATGGTTATAGCAAATCCTTTGACAAATGTAGGTAGGACAGCCATCCAGTTAGACCAAAGCCATGAGCAGTTTTGGGTCTTGCTGGCCTCAAAGATGGAAGTGTTGGGATAATATTTTTGCTTCAAGATCCTGCTGACCAACAGAGATGGTTGAGTGGTAATTCTCCATATCTGCTTGCATATTAGAGCTATGTTGAAGAGCTGCAGATCAAGGAAGCCCGGACCTCCATTAGCTTTTGGTAGAGTAAGAGTATTCCAAGAGGTCCAGTGTATTCCTTTGGAGTTATCCTCCTTTGTACTCCACCAGAATTGAGAGCAGATGGAGTTGATTGCTGAGCACAGTGTTTTCAAAAATATATTATTGAAAAATATTAAAAATATATATTATTAAAAATATATTACTTTATTTTTAAATATTATTAAAAATATATTATTTTAAGAAATAAAATTCAAATAAAAAATTGAAAACTTACTTTTATTTACTGTTTAATTAAAAAATAAAATATATATTATTAAAAATATATTACTTCTTATTTTCAAATATTATTAAAAATGTATTATTTTTTATATATTAAAAATATATTACTTTTAAGAATATATTATTTTTTATATATAATTTAAAAAAATATTATTTTATTTGTATATATTATTAAAATTATATATTTTTTATATTATTAAACAACATATTATTCTATTTTTATATATTATTAAAAATATATTATTTTATCTTTATTTATTATTAAAAAAGCATTTATATATAATTTATTAAAAATATATTATTTTTTAAAAAGAAACTTTTATTTATTTTTATAATAAAAAATGATAATGTCATTCCATTTCAGTCCTATTCCTTCTGCATACCAAACGCATCAATGACAAGGCATGTTTCATTCCATTCCCATAATCATTCCGTTCTTCAATTCATTCCATTCCTACGAAATTCCATTCCATCATACCAATCATGCCATTATTCTCATATGTATTCTCATATGTAACCATTACAAAATCTCAAGAAACCCATAGAAACTCTTCACATTATTTTTTTTCGCAGATTCATTGTGTAGTTTTTAAAATAATTATTTCGTGGTTTGTTTTATGCCAAGGTTATATACAACTTTTATTGAAGATGAAGGAAAACAATGATGGAAAAAACATCGGGTCGATGACAAGCTTGAGCAAGGCATAAAATTTACAAGTATTGGAAGCAATCAACAATGTACTATGTAATTATAATATTCTGTCAATTTATTTATTTATTGCATTTCATGAAACTCTACAATTGATACTTTGAACACAGAAGCATGTTTTTGTTTATAAACATTTTTAAAACTATGCTATTTCAAATGTTTTAGTTTTTGAAATAAGATATCATCTTCCAGGCTTTAGCGTTTCTTAGACCACATATTCCAAAAAAAATACATGCATTGATTTAAATTTGGTATATTATATATTGACAAATTAATGTAATTATTTAAAAAAAATCAAATTAAAATTTATTTTGGCCAAATATTACGTTTATTGCCTTTATTAGTTGCATAGTTTAAATTTGGTATATCATATATTGACAAAACTTGCGGCTATTACCTTTATCAGTTGTATTGGTTTAAATTTAGTGTATAATATATTGACCCAAAAAAAATTATTTAAGATTATAAATTAAATAATAAATATTCGTAACTTACGAGTCAATATTAACTTGGACGTAAATGGAATAGTTAATTATTTATAGTTTAATAAATTACTCAACTACTTAAATTTTTTATTTGGATAGTTTATACAAAAGTAAATTCATTTTAATTAATGAAACAAAATAATTTTTATATTTATACTTATTATTCATATAAATTTTAAAATATATGATAAAATTTTACTTAAATAATTATTTTATGAAATCACATTATAGTCAAATCGAATTTCTGAATAAATATTTTGAAATGACACTTATTTTGAAATGAATTAATTTATTATTAGTTATGTGCACCTCACGGGTTTTGTACTAATTTTAAATAGACATTATGTAATTTTGCACAATTTAAATTTTATATAACAATTTTAATAAATTAATATAGGTAAATTTTATTGTATATTGATTTCATATTTTTAATTTATAAATATTATTTAATAAATATTTTTAATTTATAAATATTAATGAATATCTCTTACATGATCGCATGGGATTCGTACTAGTTATGATAATGCATCTTATAAAAAAAAACTCTTTCCAAGGCAAAAGAAAAAAAAAAAACCCAAATTAAAAAGCATAAGCCGTCGTTTCATTTTCCGTCTTGATATAGAACATAAAGGTAGCTCGATTGAACCAGCCACGGTTAGCTCGGTTTGTAGACCGAAGACTAGTTAAACTAGTTGGTTAAGGAGTATGAGGGCTCAGGTATATAGCTCGGCAATTAAGGAGCTCGAGTACTAGGAAGCTCGTACAACTTATGCATATATATAGCTCGGCGATTAAGGAATTCGAACAACTTAGATATATTTGTTACTAGGACAAGTTAGGTACATTTATAGCTCGGACATTTAGGAGCTTGGATAAGAAAGGTGTACCAATAGCCTAGATATATGGTAGCTCGGGCATGATAACATGGTAATTAGCTCGAATAAGAGGTGGATCAACCAATATAGTAGGTTGAGTACAGGTTGTTGACAAATGACACGTATAGGGTCACAAATAAAAGAGATAGATAATATGAAGGACGAGAGTAGAATCAAATAATCGACGGGCAGACTTACGGGTATTCTAATAACTGACGGGCAACCCTTTTGGGCAGTTAGGGCAATCGGGTAGGTCTTTGGGCAGTTAAGCAGAATAGAGATGTCATGTACCCATTCGCCAGTGAAGAAAAGTTGTCACATTTGGCCAGAAAGCTTCCATCTTTGACCGAAGACATGGAGAACTCTATGAAAAAGAGGCGATCTTTGGGAGAGATATGTAACTTTGACGTGGTTGATGGTGGTGTTGCGGCTAAAGACGAGGAACTAGGGTTACACAATGTCAAGATGAGGATTAGGGATAAAGCAAATGAGAAGTTCGAAGAAGTAGACCAAGGGTTTATCGACTCCTGAAGTGGGCTGAAATTGGTACTGGTGTTGGGCCACAAGTCTAGTTGGTCCAAGTGAATGGGCTTAAGTTATTATTTCTTTTGTTTTACTTTGAGTATTATTTTCTGTTAGGTTTATACTGATTTAGGCCCAGTTTTTAGTTTGTTAGAGCACTCACAATGCTTTGGGTCTCTTAAAAAAAATCACATGCCATGTAAGAAATAGACCTAGTCTTTTAAAAAAGTGTTTCACAATGGAATTAAAAGTGGACATAGTCTAGCTTATGTGACAATAAAAAAAAGAGACCAAGTCCACTCTTGGGTCTACTTTAGACCCAAATGTGAACCTTACAATAGCAATCATTCACTATTATTATATTTTTATTGGTAGTTAAATATTCTAAACCTAATACTTTTTTTTTTTTTTTTTGCATTGGATAAATTTTGAACATTTTAACTTGGGTTTGTCCATGTCATTATAGACTTAAGTCTATTTATTTGCCACATATGCAAAAAGAGACCCAAAGCATTATGGGAGCTCTTATTAGATGTTATTTTTATGGGACCCCCGTGACGGTATTTCATGTGGTTTTGTCAAACTCTGTGAAAATTAAGGAAAAACACAACTAATTCTCCTTTTCTCTCTCTCTCTCTCTCTACTACTCTTCTTCCCCAATTCATCTTCATATTAATTTATAGAAATTATCAAACGTATTACAAAAAATTCCCTTAAAAGTACTACACTATTACAGTGCTTAACAATTTGTATCCATAGCAAGCTCCTGGCCATGGCTGAAAGGCACGCGCAACAAGGATATTCCTAAATGGCAGAAAAAATTCTATCAATTTATGCAGACAGAGGTTATGAAGAGGGAAGCTGTAGAGATGAAATTCCAAGACCAATTTACACAGTTAAGCACTGAAATAAAAGGGAAATTTTAGCATCTAACAAACACACTCGCAGCTATGCAGCTACAACTTCTCAACATGGATAAAAGCAAAACACAAGGTGAGGAATCCATTTTTGGTCCATACCAAGAAACACAACTCAGAGGAATCTTACAGGCAGGCCACCAAACCAAAAATTCAGTTTGAAAAGCAACAAACACTAAAAACCTTTATGTAATTAGCCCTTTAGCCAAAATCGACTTTTCCCATTTTTATGGTTGTTTGTCCCATTTTTGTTATTATTTTTGTTGTAGCAAATTTTGTTTTATATTTTTCCGAGCACCGAGTTAAAAACTCGTTTCCCAGGTCGATCTCAAGGACTGGTCAATCGAACTATATTATGTGTAATTCAATTTCTTTTATATATATAATAATGCAGAAAATTAATCCAGATTTTTGCTTGATTACAACTAGAAATTTACATAACATTACAGAAACAGAAGAAAGACATTAAATAATAGAAAGTCAACTGGAAAAGTAAAACAGTAAATAACAGAAAGTCAACTGGAAAAGCAAAACAGTAAATAA
>BKCP01008070.1:316252-340340 GCA_008636005.1 Striga asiatica | reverse complement strand
CTCCTACGCGTTACTAACGAGCTCTTCTTTCCAGCTATGCTCAAAAGAGCAATTTATCTTGTAACTCAAATCTTCACGGGGCTCGATACCAATGCGTCGGAAATGATAACTCTCGAAAATCCAGACTTATTATACCTGAAATTACACCAAAAACCGGAAAAACACAAAAACACACAAAAATACACGAAAACACACGAAAAACCACAAAATACACAATAAACACTAGAACAACAAAAATAACCAAAAACAACTAAATGGACCGAAAGACCTTCTAAAAGACCTAAAAATGAGGGAAAATAAATGTAAAATAACAATAAAAAACGTAACAAAAATAATCACAACAATTTTGATTAGTATTTTGTGTGTAGTTTCCCCCGTTTAGCAGTCGTTTCTTAAGTTTTTCCGGTCCTTCGAGTCATTTGTCATGTGTTAATGTTATTTAGGTGTGTTTCATGTTTTCTTTGTTTTTCCTCCTATTTTCTCGTGTTTTTCGTGTTTTTCCGGTTTTGGTGGTTTCAGGTTTCAGACGATGAAAGTGGTATTCGGTTCCGGTTTCTAGGAGTTCCAGGTTTGTTCATACAACCCAAACACGCAGGAATGGAATCCCCAGCTCGGGCAGAACCCGTGCAATGCTAACCGAGAGCACACGAGCCCGGAACACCAAAAATTAGAGGCTACCCGAACCTTAGCGGCACTAAGGGTATGCAGACTAGCGGCGATTTAGGTGCTAGCGAGGTGCTAGCGGCAACAGAGCCTTTCAGGCTAATATGGGGTTAGCGGCGCTAAGGGGTTAGTGCCGCTAAGGTCCATTTTTAACAAATCGCGATTTTAATGGATTTTGAAAGAGGAAGGCTATTAGATCGAGTTAGGGCATGTTTTTCATTATTCTCAGACTTTGTATTCGTACTTTTCACTCCTAGAACTCTTTTTTCTCTTAGTTTTCATTGGGATTCAATCTTGGATAGTGAAAACTCCAAGATTGGACTTGTGGATTTGGATTGTTCGTTGTTTTTCGACATTGGATTCGCTATTAATCGTAAGCATTTCTTTTCATTTTGTGTATGAATTTGGTAGCTTGCTTAATTATGAATTGTTGTGTTGAAATTGCAATGAGTGGCTAGATTCGTTAACTAGGGTTAGGGGATAATTGTTCCGGTTCAATTTCGTTTGTGTGAATGTTGATTGCTCAATCTATACGAGTTATGTTGAACCTAGGGTTGGATGATTGATCACCATCTTAATCTATTTAATCTATTTTAAAACCGAAAGCGGAGGAATCGATCGATCTAGGCTCGTTTAGAATAGACTTGTTCAGAAACGTATTGTCTATGTGCTAATTGATTCGATAATTGTTCGTTTATGTTTATTCTCTTGTTACATGAGTTATTGAGAATGAATCTCTAAATGAGTTAGTTTTTCGAGTTCTTTAGCCGAGTGATCGATTGTCCGTTTAATGTATTGAGAACCGAAAACGATTGTCCCCGACACCCTAGTCCATTTTATCAATATTTGAATTGTGCTTTGGGTTGTGAAATTGAAAGTGCTTGTTTGAGAATCATTAGTTGTTAATCGAACCTCAACCACTTGAATTAGAGTGTTTAGGACTTGTTTTCACTTTTTGTGTAATTGAATAGTCGTGCAAATTAATCCGGCTGACCTTCCTTGAGATACGACCCGGTATTAGAATCTTTCGATTCTACTCCGATAAAAATAACTACAACAAAATGGCGCCGTTGTCGGGGAAGGTTTAGGACTTATTATTTGTGTCTATTCTTCTCGTTTTCAGTGTTTCTCTTGTTTTTGTGATTTTTTGTTTTGTGGGTTTCTCTTTGTTTCGTTTTCTTTGTCTAGTTCTAGTGCTTTCTTATTTTTTTTTCCTTTTTCTCTTTCTTGTCTATCTGGTGCCCGTGACGTTTTTGTTGTTTTTGTTTATGCGTACCAGGAGTGGTCGTGTAATCATCCCGAACAACGAATCCATCCAGAGGGATCTAAGGGACTTGTTGGCAAATCTTGCTCCAGAATCATCTGCATCAGACAGTCAAGGAGACATGGCAAACAACGGTGAACCACCTCGTCATCTTCTTCGTGATTTAGTGCAACCGGTGATCGGGCCGGTGACTTCTTGCATCCGACTGGGACCAGCAGCTCGGAACTACGAGCTGAAGACAATCCACTACAACCAGCTGCCATCCTTCCATGGTTTACCCAACGAGGACCCACTCCATTTCATCCGGGAGTTCTATAATGTCCTTCAGACCTTTCCTCTCCACAACCTGAATGAGGACCAACTGAAGATGAGGTGTTTGCCCGAGACACTCAAAGACCGGGCCAAAACTTGGTTTATGACACTTGCTCCCGACTCCCTCACTACTTGGGAGCAAGTGTACACCAAGTTCATTGGGAAGTACTACTCTCATCAGAAGACGCAGGAGCTTCGGTCACAAATCGTTTTCTTTGCCCAATAGCTAAACAAGCCACTCCATGAGGCATGAGAGCGTTTCAAAGACCTTCAGAGACAGTGCCACCACAACTTCTCACCTGCTTTGTTGATGAACAGATTTTATGACTCTCTCCACCAGAATCTTCAGTACATGGTAGACAATGCGGCCGGTGGAGATATTTTGGCAAAGACGGCCGAAGAGATGAATAATATTTTTGAGGCGATCAGTTCTAACTTGTCTCAAAAGAGCAGTCGAGGAAAGAGGGTCGTAGCCAATGAAGTATCTTCTGGACAAGACAGGATGACCCACCAGATAGCCGAGCTCATGGAGAAAATGCGGCTACTGAATGCAGGAGGAGGCCAGCCAGTGCAGACTATGGCTGTAGAGGCGTGTGGAGCATGTGAAGTCCAAGGGCACAGGTCTGAAATGTGCCCCTCGGCATTCGATCCAGATTTCAGTGAACAATATGCAGATGCCAACACTCTATAGGGGTACCAAAACCAACCAGTCAACGACCCATACTCAAACACTTACAACCCATGGTGGAGAAACCAGTAGAACTTCTCGTGGTCCAACAACAACAACACCCAACAGCCTCGACAGAACTTCATGTAGCAGCAACCCCGTCCCAACTTCATCCCCTAACAGCAGATGAGGTCAAACTATCCTCAACAGCAGCAACAGAGGGGCCAGATGAGTGGAATGCAAGCACAGGGAGCCAGACCTAGTTCATCCAACCAAGACGACAAGCTGGACAAGATCCTTCAATTCATCACAAACCAGGATTCACCAATCAAGTGTTTTGAGACGCAAGTGGGCCAGCTTGCCACGAGAGTTGGGAACATAGAGGCCGAGTCAGACAAAGGGAAGCTACCGAGCCAGCCCGAACAAGCAAAGGCGATCACAGTGTTGAGGAGCGGGAAAGTAGTTGACAACCAGGTGAAAATGCCCGAGCCTGATGACCTTAAACCGATCGACCAGCCCGTGGAAGCAGAGGTGAACGTTGAGAAGAGCATAGAGGCCGACTCAGGGGAGCCGACGGAGGGTTCATTGTTACACAAGTGCTCAAACCCATACAAACCACGCATCCCTTTTTCGAGCCGACTTCGAGATGAGAAGCAGGAACAACAATTCCGAGACCTATACAGCATGCTCATGAAGGTCAACGTCAACTTTCCACTTCTAGACGTGATCAAGAACATGCCCTCGTACGTGAAGTTCTTCAAGGACTTAGTGACAAAGAAGATGAAATTTGGAGACGGGGACAAGGTGGTAGTCTATGAGGCAGCGAGTGCGATGCAACATGACCTACCCAAGAAGGAACGTGATTCGGGGGGCTTCGTGATTCAAATAGCCCTAAAAAATGGAAAGGAGGCTTTGGGGATGCTAGAACTTGGAGCAGGGATCCACCTTATGCCGTTCTCTATCTTTCAGCGGCTTGGCCTAGGAGACTTGAGACCAACCCGGATGTGCCTTCAGCTTGTAGACCGTTCTATCCGATACCCCAAAGGGGTAGTAGAAGATGTCCTTATTCGTGTTGGGAAGCTCATTGTCCCGGTAGATTTTGTCATCCTGGATGTGGGAGACGTATAAGAGAATGGGAAAGACCATACCATTCTTCTCGGCAGACCATTCATGGCCACTACTAACACCCTCATCGATATCAAGAACGGGACGTTGAATATGACAGTCTTGGGCGAGTTTGTATCTATCTCAGTCCGAGAAGCCTTATCCACCTCCTCGGTGAATTTTGTGGAGGAGTGTGCATTTGTTGATGTGAGTGACCCATTTGTAGAGGAACGACTATATGTGACTACGAGGATAGGTCAATGCCCGACCTCAACAATGAACAAGAGCCGACCATTGGGCTCTTTGCAGCCGACGCACCCCACACACCGACTCTACCCACATTAGAGCTTAAGGAATTACCTCGCCACCTCAAGTATGTCTTCCTTGACAACGATAAGCAAAAGTCCGTCATCATTTTTGCCGAGCTTAATCGTGATGAGGAGAAGAAGCTGATTGATGTACTAAAGAAGAATCAGAAGACTATTGGGTGGAGCCTCGGAGACATAAAGGGCATCAGTCCCTCCACATGCATGCACCGGATCATCCTAGAAGAGGGTGCCAAGCCATTTCGGGACAGCCAGCGGCGTCTCAACCCGAACATGATGGAGGTGGTGAAGAAAGAAGTGTGGAAGCTCTATTCCGAGGGACTCATTTATCCAGTGGCAGATAGCGAGTGGGTCAGCCTGATCTATGTGGTGCCGAAGAAAGGGGGCATCACAGTCATTGAGAATGAGAAGAAGGAGATGGTACCCACCCGCATCACTACCGGGTGGAGAATGTGTATAGACTATTGGCACCTCAATGCCGTGACAAAGAAAGACCATTTCTCGTTGTCGTTCATCGATCAGATTCTCGATCGTCTCTCGGGCCATCAGTTCTACTACTTCCTAGATGGACTCTCCGACTACTACCAAGTAGCCATAGAACCCCGAAGACCAGCCTATGACGACCTCCACGTGTCCATTCGGCACAATTGCTTTCAGGCGGATGCCATTCGGCCTACGCAATGCACCCGGGACCTTCCAAAGGTGCATGTTCTCTATTTTTCTCCGACATGCTTGAGGACTGCTTACAGGTATTTATGGATGACTTCTCAATCTTTGGCATTTCATTTTCTAATTGTCTCCATAATTTTTTTCGTGTGATTGAAAGGTGTATTGAGTCTAATTTGACATTGAGTTGGGAGAAGAGTCATTTTATGGTGACTAGTGGAGTTTTGTTAGGCCATGTGGTGTCGAATCGTGGAATTGAGGTTGATAAGGCAAAAATTGATGTCATTGAAAAACTCCCCCCACATGTGAATGTTAAGGGAGTTAGAAGTTTTTTGGGTCATACTGGCTTCTATAGACGATTTATTAAAGATTTTTCAAAAATAAGCCAGCCTTTGTGTCACTTGCTTGCTAATGATGTGCCCTTTGTGTTTGATGATGCATGTATAGATGCCTTTGATAAGTTGAAAAATAAGCTTGTGACATTGTTATTGCTCCTGATTGGTCCTTGCCTTTTGAGATTATGTGTGATGCATCGAAACTTGCTGTTAGAGTCGTTTTGGGCCAATGAGTTGATAAGTTACTTCATGAAATTTATTATGCTAGTTTGACCTTAAAAGGTGCCCAATTGAACTATACTACCACCGAGAAAGAGCTTTTAGCCGTGATTTTTTCTCTTGAAAAGTTTAGATCTTACATTTTGGGATCTAAAGTGATTGTTCATTCTGATCATGCGGCTCTTAGGTATCTCTTGAGTAAGACTCAATCGAAACCTAGACTCATTCGGTGGATTTTACTTTTGCAAGAGTTTGATGCAGAAATTCGTGATAAGAAATGTTGTGAAAATGTGGTTGCTGATCATCTGTCTCGCATTGTCCCTACTGATCATTCACTCACTTTGCATGAGCATGTTGATATAAATGATAGTTTTCCCTATGAGCATGTGAGTGAAGTGGTTAGTGTTCCTTGGTATGCAGATATCGTCAACTATTTATCAGATGGAGTCTTGTTGTCTAACCTCTCTTCCCAAGAGAGGAAGCGTTTTGTGTTGATGTATAGGAGTTACTTTTGGGGTGACCCATTCCTTTTCAAGGTAGAAAAGGATGAGATCCTTCGAAGGTGTGTGCCCGAAGAGGAGCAACCGGATGTCCTTGCTTTTTGCCACGAGCTTCAGTGTGGGGGACATTTTGGAGGTCGAAAAACCGCCTTTAAGGTTCTCCAATGAGGTTTATTTTGGCCTTCTCTCTTTAAAGATGCTCATAACTTTTGCAAATCTTGTGACCGTTGTCAAAGAATTGAGAATATTAGTTCTAGAAATGAAATGCCTCTAGTTAACAATCTTCAAGTTGAAATCTTTGATGTATGGGGCATTGATTTTATGAGACCATTTCCCAAGTCTTTTGGCTTTGAGTATATTCTTCTTGCTGTAGATTACGTGTCCAAGTGGGTTGAGGCTATCCCCACAAGGACGTGTGATGCTAATGTGGTTATCAAATTTTTGCGAGGTAATATATTGAGCAGGTGTGGATTTCCATGGGCCATTGTGAGTGACGGGGGAAAACATTTTTGCAACCGGATATTCGAGAAGCTGATGAAGAAGTACGACATTTCACATAAGGTAGCCACCCCATACCATCCACAGATGTCGGGTTAAGCAAAGACGAGCAACAAGCAAATCGAGACCATTCTTGAGAACACGGTAAACTTGTCCAGGAGGATTGATCGAGCAGGCTCGATGATGCACTGTGGGCCCAAAGGACAACATACAAGGGAGTTTTGGGGATGAGTCCATTCAAACTTGTCTATGGGAAATCATGTCATCTCCCGGTTGAGATCGAGCACAAGGCATTCTGGGCGATTAAAAAGATGAACTTTGATCTTGATGCAGCCGAAGAAGATCGGATGTGGCAACTCTCCGAACATGAGGAGTTGAGGAACGAGGCATAAGAGAACTCCAAAATTTACAAGGACAAGGTCAAAAGGCTTCACGACGCGACCATTGTCCGAAAGAACCTAGTGCCCGGTGTGAAAGTCCTCTTATTCAACTCCCGACTTCGTCTCTTCCTGGGAAAGCTCAAATCAAGGTGGAGCGGCCCGTACCTTATTGATGAGGTGTTATCTTTCGGAGCTAAACTTCAAAATCCGGCAAATAGTGACGTGTTCGTGGTCAACAGGCAGAGGGTCAAGCCTTACTTTGATGGAGAATTCGGGAAGCAACATGCCGAGACTATCAGTCTCGGCGAACCAGCGTATCCTTGATTGAGAAGTGTGACGAGCTCCCAGCTGTAAACCGAGAATTTTTGTACTTTTTTGTATATATATTAGTACTAATATTATACATAAAAAAATAAAAAAATCTATCATTATATAAAAAAAATAACCATTTTACAAATTTAGAAACTTTTTCCCGCCAAAATCATTAAATATATCCTAATATAGTAATTGTTGGACAAATCTGAATAGGCAAAAAAATCGGCTCATTTTTTTTAGTTTATCAAAACCGTTGTTTGACAATAAATATTTGTTTTTCTTTTTCTACACGCTTATCTCTTCTGTTACAAAATCCCATTGCATACAATCTCACGTGTTTAAAAAATTTCATCCCTTATCTATACAGATTTAAAAAATAAAATAAAATAGAAACCAATTCATAATTACTACTAGAAATCCATTATTTTTAAAAAGAAAAAATAAAATAAAATAGAAACTAATTCATAATTACTACTGAAAATCCATTATCTACTTTAAGAAGCTAATTTTCATCGGTCTAATTACTAATATTTTTACAAATATTATAAGTTAATCGGTCTAATTACTAATATTTTTACAAATATTATAAGCTAACCATACAAAAAAGTATAATAATAATTTTGAAATGGTGTTAATCAAATTTTTTTATATTCTCTTATACAAAATAATTTTACATTGTTTGACCCCGAATTTTAAATTTATAATTATTAAGTATTGTTTATCCTCCTCTTTAATTTATAATTATTTTTTTTGCTTCCTCTTTTTAAATAGGAACAATAGTAGTTTCCATTTCCGTCATTGAGTGATTCAAACTCGAGGTCTATTTATAATATTATTAATTTAATATTATTTCCGTGCATCGCACGGGGTATACACTAGTAAAATAAAAAACAGGTACTAGCGGCGCTAAGGTGGTTAGCGCCGCTAAGTCGAGAAAAGAAGCGCAGGTAAGGAACTAGCGAGGTACTAGCGACGACAGAGGCTCCGGACTCATTTCTACTTAGCGCCGCTAAGGGGCTAGCGGCACTAACCCCCGTACTTATTAAAAAAAAGAACGGGACTTCTCCATTTTGCATGAGACTTCTAATCCCCTTTCGAGCAAAAGCAGTCATCTCTCTCGTCCAATCCCTCCAACAACACCTCCGACCACCAACGGTACTCCGACGACTCACCTCCGACGTCACCATCCAACCATGAGCTTTCGGCGACCGTTTCTTCAGTTGCAAAACCAAAGAGCCAACCCTAGTTCGTGAATTCTCTCACCTCCAACCATCTACCCATCTCCGGCCGAACAACTTACACCGGCGACCACCACTGGCCGTTCACCCACCTCTAGAGCACCTCCGGCCACACACCGCAGCTCACACCTTGTCTCCTTCGCCAATCACTCGTTCTTCCAACTATAGCTCGTCTCCAAAATTTCTCGTCTCCGATTGAAAGAAGGTACCGAGTAGCTCTTCCATATTGCAAATTGGTGATTGTTGTGGAGTGAGGAGGCCTACTCCGTGCTCGAACCATCTCAAATTATCCACAGCATCCTAAGCTCGAATCCCGCACACCAAGTGTTTGGTGAATTGCCCAAACCAAGAATCATGGTGCGAATCGGTGCTAACTCGAAGAAAAAGGCTCATGCTACCGCAAAGTCCAAAGCGGCGGCTTCTACGAGCGTCAACCCCGACCCGGCAACCAAGCCGCAATCTCTAGCCCAACAATGGACGAGGTTCAATACATTTAAACGCCTCGAGTCAAAACCATTCACGCCTCCTCGCATCATCAATTGGGACATTCTTGAGGCCCTAAAGCTCAAAGACGACATCAAACGCTACTCGGCATTGCTCGACCTCGAGCAATTCGAGGACGTGAATCCGTTTGCGTTCAAAACATTGACCTTGGAGTTCTTTAACATGGTTGTCAAGCATGAAAATGGCAAATACCTTACCGGGTAAGGAGTACAAGATCACGGACAAAGTGCTAAAGGAAATTTTTGAGTGCAAGTCTCTGACGAAGACACGCCACAGTCCCGCGGGGTTTAAAGTCGACCCGCATTGAGCACTCCTCACTCCATGTGAAAAGTACAAGAAGACCGGTGCATCGTCGGGTTTGCTCACCGATGTAGGACACGCAGTGATTCACAAGTATATCTCGCACATGGTCTTCGGGAAGCGTGAGTCCAACAAGGTGAGTGAGCAGCAGGTCTTTATCCTTTGGTCGGTATCAAGAGACAAGCCAGTTAGCATGTTGCAGTACCTCAAGAATGCCCTCTTCGACATATGAAATGACACAAGGTGTGGCCCGAACTTGGGGCATGTAGTTGCGGATTTTGCCGAGTTCTTTTGGGTTGAGACTGATGAACCCAAGGTTGGTGCCCAGTATATTACCGAGAGGGAGCTCTCCACTGTCGGGTTCATTGACAATCGTTTTACCATTTGTCCCGTTCAGAAACGAAGGAGTTATGAGATTTATATGGCGTCCATAGGCAAGGGAGCCGCCTCGTCCAATGCGGCAGCCAGTACATCGGTCGGTCCAGCTGGAGAGGCCTCTGATGATGAAGACGGGGACGACTCCGAGGCCGACGGACATCCCGCCCACGACACCATTCAGCCTCCTCCATCGATGGACGCGCACACAGGTGCATCTTCCGAGTCGGCTGCTCCAGTTAGGTTTTTTTAGTATGAGGCTCGGAATGAGGCATGTTGGACGTCATTCGTGAAGTCCAATGACGAGCGTTGGGCAGAGCAGACCCAAAGGTGGAATGAGTTTGTGCAGCACAACGAGGCCCACTGGACAGTCCATGACAGCCGATGGGACACTTGAGCGGAGCGGCAGTACCAACAGTGGAGCACTTGGGATACCCGTTTCAGCCAGTGGGATACCCGTTGGAGTTCGGGTAGCAGCCACCCTCCGCCACCATCACCGGACGCATAGTGATTTGTCACTGTGCTTTGTATGTTTCTCTTTCTCTTTCTCTTTTATTTTTTTATAGTTTGTTTTATTTTTGAGTCGATTACTTGTGTGGTCTAACTCTCATGTACTTAGGATCGACAATGGGGACATTGTCTAATCTTAAGTGTGGGGGAGTTTTACGTGCTTACGTGACTATGTGGTTGACCAGGTCTAGATTTTTTTTTAGTATTGCTTTTATTTTCTTTTCTCTTGCTTGGTGGACTAGTCTAGTTTGTAGGATTATTTGTTTGTGTCCTCCTGAGCTTGGACTTTGGTGTATTCTAAGACCATTTAATGATTGGTTGATTGAGTTAGGAAGTTGTGATGATGAGAACGAGTGGCATATCTTGATTAATTGGCTTGGTTGTTTTGTTGACAGTTATTTTACCTTGTGAGGTTTGAGCCACATTCGTTTCATTTCTTGTGTGATATTGGTCAGAATCGTTGTCAATTAGAATTTGCCTTGAGTCTACTTTTAAATGAATTGATTGGATTTGTGAACGCGAACATGATTGAGGCGTTCCTTGTATTTTCTTTTCCTTTGCTTTTCCCGAGAATAATTCCACTAGTCACCCCCTTTGAGCTTTAATTGATTTTTATTGATAACCTCATGACGATGCCATTGAAGGTTGAGAATTGGAGGTGACAGTTGATTAGGTGTTGAATATTTCATTTGAATAATAAAACAAAAGTAGAAAAAGAGAAACCGAATGGATTACGTGAAATGTCCAAAAGGTTCTCACAAAAAAAAAAAAAAAAGAGAAACCAAATGGATTATAAAATGTCCAAAAGGTTCTCGCAAAAAAAAAAGGAGAATAATATGTTTGGGAAGTATGTTGGTTTTTCGAGTTAGGGGAGGAACCGGAGAAGTTCATGATTAGGGTTATGTGATTGAGTTGAGTTGATCTTTTGAGCCACTTAGCCTATATTTATCCTACCCGATCCAAAGAGCCTACGTTACATCCCTTAAAGTCCTCTTGATTCACTGTTTTATGAATTTGATTGTTTTAGAGTAAGAGTTAGACGATAGGCAAACTCATTATTGATTCGACTAATGACCAATTTGAGTGTACCCAGTTGATATTTGAGAAATAAACTGAGTGAGGCACAATGACATACTTTTGTACTCGAGAGTCTATGTTCTGCAAAATGGCCAAGTTAATAGTTGAGGTGTGTTCTTGTGATCATTTGAATTCTTCTTGACTTGATTGATTGGTTGAGATTAGTCTTGCTTGAACCGTTGTCCTTACTCTTTTCTTTTCTTTTCTTTTCTTGTCTTTTCTTTTCTTTTTGTTCGGGACGAACAAAGGTTTTAGTGTGGGGGAGTTTGTGTGTCCCATTTTTGTTATTATTTTGATTGGTATTTTGTGTGTCGTTTCCCCCGTTTAGCAGTCGTTTCTTAGGTTTTTCCGATCCTCTGAGTCGTTTGTCATGTCTTAGTGTTATTTAGGTGTGTTTCATGTTTTCTTTGTTTTTCCTCCTATTTTCTCTTGTTTTTCGTGTTTTTCCGGTTTTGGTGGTTTCAGATTTCATGTTTTAGATGATGAAAGCGGTATTCGGTTTCGGTTCCTAGGAGTTCCAGGTTTGTTCATACGACTCAAACACGCGGGAATGGAAGCCCCTGCTCGGGCAGAACCCGGAAAATGCTAACCGAGAGCACACGAGCCCGGAACACCAAAAATTGGAGGCTACCCGGACCTTAGCGCCTCTAAGGGTGTTAGCGGCGCTAAGGGTATGCAGACTAGCGGCAATTTGGGTGCTAGCGGCAACAGAGCCTTTCAGGCTAATATGGGGTTAGCGGCGCTAAGGGGTTATCGCCGCTAAGGTCCATTTTTAACAAATCGCGATTTTAATGGATTTTGAAATGGGAAGGCTATTAGATCAAGTTAGGGCATGTTTTTCATTATTCTCAGACTTTGTATTCGTATTTTTCACTCCTAGAACTCATTTTTTTCTTAGTTTTCATTGGGATTCAATCTTGGATAGTGAAAACTCCAAGATTGGACTTGTGGATTTGGATTGTTCGATGCTTTTCGACATTGGATTCGCTATTAACCGTAAGCATTTGTTTTCATTTTGTGTATGAATTTGATGGCTTTCTTAATTATGAATTTTTGTGTTGAAATTGCTATGAGTGGCTAGATTCGTTAACAAGGGTTAAGGAATAATAGTTCCGGTTCAATTTCATTTGTGTGAATGTTGATTGCTCAATCTATACGAGTTATGTTGAACCTAGGGTTGGATGATTGATCACCATCTTAATCTATTTAATTGATTTTAGAACCGAAAGGGAGGAATCGGTCGATCTAGTCTCGTTTAGAATAGACTTGTTTGGAAACGTATTGTCTATGTGCTAATTGATTCGATAATTTTTCGTTTATGTTTATTCTCTTGTTACGTGAGTTATTGCGAATGAATCTCTAAATGAGTTAGTTTTTCGAGTTCTTTAGCCGAGTGACCGATTGCCCGTTTAATGTATTGAGAACCGAAAACGATTGTCCCCGACACCCTAGTCCATTTTATCATTATTTGAACTGTGCTTTGCGTTGTGAAATTGAAAGTGCTTGTTTGAGAATCATTAGTTGTTAATCTAACCTCAACCAATTGAATTAGAGTGTTTAGGACTTGTTTTCACTTTTCGTGTGATTGAATAATCGTGCAAATTAATCCGACTGACCTTCCTTGAGATATGACCCGATGTTCGAATCTTTCAATTTTACTCCGGTAAAAAAAACTACAACAATGGTACCAACCCAAGAGTATGGATTTTGAAGTGTAACAGTTACTTCAGAATCATACCATACATCCCAGATCATCAAACAGTTCACTTAGCATCTATGCATTTTGAAGGTAAGTCTGCACAGTGGTTTCAAAGCTTTAGCCCTAAGCGTATAGATATCACTTGGGCACAAATTTTGGAGGTAATATGCCAGGTTTGAAGAACTCAAAGAAGCTAAGATAATTAGGGAGTTTATTAAGCATAGGCAAACTGGCTCTTATCAAAAGTATGTGGAGAAGTTTGAAGACCTAAGAGCTTGTACGCTCTGCATGAACAAGGAGTTTGATGAGGAATATTTCATTTCAAGTTTTATTAGTGGACTCTCTGAAGAATTTCAATCATTCATTTACATGTTTGCTCCAGCTAGTCTGCAACAGTCTATAGAATTGGGTAAAAGGTATATCCTCACATTGGAGGCTCTTACTAAGAAGCTGAGGAATACCAACAAGGGACATCTTGTGACCCCTCCTTTCATAAAGATAAATGATTTCCAATCCAGTTACACACCCAAGATCAACCAAAACACAATGAGAAATCAGTTAAAATGCTCACATTAGCTGAGATGGCTGCTAGAAGGGAGAAGGGACTTTGTTACAATTGTGATGAGCAATATACATATGGTCATAGATAATACACGGGCTGAATTGCATGGTGATGACTGAAGAAGAGGAACTAAGCTACATACAAACTGCTTTACCTATGATCGATGAGGAGGAGAACCATAAAAACCTGGAAGAGATACAGATGTTTTTGAATGCCGTTGATGGGGAAGATGGCTTGACTACTATGAGAGTATTTGGTGTTATGGGAAGCCAAAAATTGCATATTTTAATTGACTCAGGCAGTACCTTGAGTTTTATGCATGCTAGCACTGCAAAAAACCTGGGGTTAACTCTCGAGACAGCCAAGCCTATAATGGTGAGAGTGGCTAATGGGCAGAGAATGCTCAGTTCTCAAGTGGTGGAAAATTTCAAATGGCAAATGCAGGGACACACCTTTACTTATACCTTAAAGATGTTGGACAATGAGGGGTGCGACATGATATTTGGGGGTGATTGGCTAAAGCATGGGACTTCTATTGAATTGGACTATGAAAGGATGCATGTCACTGTTACTCCTAATGGAAAAGGGTGAAAATACAGGCTATGAAATCAGAGACACTTTGCAAACTCATATCTAGCCCAACACTATGTTAATTGATCCATGAGGAGTTCGAAGATACAATTGAAGAAGTTTATTAGGTGTCACTCCCTAAATCAGAAACTCAACCACCTTCATCTGAAGTTGAGAGACTTTTGAAGAAGTTTGAAATAGTTTTTCAAGAGCTAAAAGGTTTACCTCCCAGTAGGGGAGTTGAGCACCAAATTACCCTCAAAGCTAATATCATTCCAAGACATCAATACCCCTACAGATCTCCCCACGATCATAAGGAAGAAATTGAGAAGATAGTAAAAAAGATGCTGGATTCTGGGATTATAAGGGATAGCAAAAGCCCTTTTGCTTCCGCTGTGATCCTAGTGAAGAAAAAAGATGCTACCTGGAGGATTTGTGTAGAGTATAGATACCTAAATGGATTAACAGTTAAGCATGATTATCATATACATGTTATTGATGAACTTTTGGATGAGTTACAAGGGGCTAGGTATTTCTCAAAGATAGATATGAGGTTTGGGTATTTCCAAATTCTCATGGATAAAGACCACATGTATCTCACTGCCTTCAAAACTCATAATGGGCATTATGAGTTCTTGGTCATGCCTTTTGGGCTGTGCAATGCACCAACCACCTTTTCATCCTTGATAAACAAAATATTTAGAGACTATTTGAGGGTAAGTATGCTTGTGTTTTTTGATGATATATTGGTTTACAACAAGACTTGGACAGGCCAAATACTACACCTAAGGCAAGTTTTAACTATCCTTAGGGAACATCATATGTATGCTAAGATGTGTAAATGCCAATTTTCTCAAGAGAAGATTGAGTAGTTTGGCCATATCAAATCTCACCAAGGGGTTTCCACTGACCCTCAAAAGATGGAGAACATGGTGAGTTGGCCTACTCCTAAAACTATTAAACAGCTGAGAGGATTTCTGGGACTCACTGGTTAATACAGAAAGTTATCATGGGTTATGGGATTATTAGTAAGCCTCTCAGTGACTTGCTAAGGAAGGATCAATCCAAATGGGACAGTGAGGCAGACAAAGCATTCATCAATTTGAAGCCAGCTATGACTAGGCACCTGTCCTATACATCAAACCCTTTACACTAGAAACTGATGCTAGTGGAAAAAGGATTAGGGCAGTACTCATGCAATAGGGACAACCTATTGCATATATGAACAAAATGCTATGTCCCAGAAATCAAGCATTGTCTGTCTATGAGAAGGAATTTTTGTTGTGCTTATGGTTGTCTAAAGGTAGAGGTATTATTTACAGGGGCATAAGTTCATCATTAAAACTGGCCAACAAGCTTTGAAACATTTATTGGATCAGAAAGTTATGACTCCCATTCAACAAAAGTGGATCACCAAGCTACTGGTGCTAGACTATGAAATCAAGTACAAAAAGGAAAGTGAGAACAAAGTAGTTGATACCTTATCTAGAAGCGAATAGGATGAGCATTGTTTGGTTGTATCATCACTCATACCCTCTTGGGTACATGAGGTGAAGGAAAGTTATACAATGGATCCAATTCTTTCAAAAGTCCTTACTGGTAACACTATTAATCCCAACTCCTATCTTAAGTTCAGAATCAAAGATGGGACTGTTAGACACAAAGGCAGGCTAGTAGTGGGCAAAGGAACCAATTTACAGAGTTCAATCCTATCTACCATGCACAATTCTTCTTATGGGGGACACTCTGGTAATTTGGGAACCTACATGAGAATCAAATGAGTGTTCTATTGGTCTGGCCTAAAGAAAGATGTGATAAATTGGGTTCAAGCATGTGATGATTGTAAAACAAGTAAGTCCAATCCAGGACTCTACCAAGGGCTCTTACAACCATTGTCTATTCCAAACAAGGCTTGGACACACATTGCTATGGACTTCATAGAGCGCCTTCCTAAATCTGGGGGTAAGGATGTCAATTATGGTGGTCATTGATAGGTACTCTATATATGCTCACTTCCTAGCCATCTCCCACCCATTTACTGCACCCATTGTTGCTAAACTGTTTCTTGATTCTATATATAAATTGCATGGGTTGCCTGTTAGTATGGAGATTGACAGGGACAAGGTTTTTACTAGTCAATATTGGAAAGAACTCTTCAAATTATTGGGAGTTCAGTTGGATATGACTTCCTCTTATCATTCTCAAAGTGATGGACAATCTGAAAGGTTAAAGCAATGTTTGGAAAACTACCTCAAGGGAATGACTCACCATAATCCCAGACAGGGGGGTAAATGGTTGGCTTTGGCAGAGTATTGGTATAACACCAACTTCTATACAAGCCTGAGGATGACTCCTTTTCAGGCTTTGTATGGGTTTCCGCCACAATACTTTTATATGGGGCCTTACCTAGACTCTACTTACACAAAAGTTATGGGATTCATGCAACAAAGAGCTGCTCGAGCTAGATCACTCAAGGAGAACTTAATCCAAGTAAAATCAAGGATGGAGTTCTATGCAGACAAGAAGAGAGATTAAAAACATTTTGAAGTGGGAGAATAGGTGTTTTTTAAATTACAACATTACAGGCAAAACTCGGTTGCTCTAAGAAAAAACATCAAATTGGTTGCTCGCTACTATGGACCTTACACTATTCTTGCCAAAGTGGGAAAGGTAGCTTACCGTTTAGCACTACCTAAGGGTGCCTAGATCCTTCCAGTTTTTCAATGCCCCCTGCTCAAACGCCGCCTCAAATCCGATGAAGGAGCCTCGACTAAATTACATGAGATTGGGGAGGACACAATTAATATGGATCTCGTATCGATTCAAGACAGAAGAATGGTTTTACAAAGTGGAAAGGAAATACCTCAGCTGCTTGTTCTCTGGCTAGACTAAGGGTGTGCATCGGTCGGTTCAGTCGACCGACCAAACCGAATTAAGAAAACTGAAATAACTGAACCATACTATGCCAATAACCGAAACCGGCCGAATTATCAATTTAAACCGACCATTAATCGATCGAACTTCTTAGACGGTTTGGTCAAACCGACCGAACAATACATTTTAAGAGAGATATATATATAATATAATTAATAGATATATTATATTATAATAAATATAATATAATATAATATAATATAATATATATACATATATATATTATTCAGTCGATTCGGTTATTTTGGACATTTGATGTTCGGAAACCGATACCGACCAAAATAACCAAAAAATCATTCGACTAAAATCGAGAACCGACCGAGTTGGATAAAAATCGAACCTAAATTTTCGGTTCGGTCGGTTTTATCAGTTTTAGTCGAGTTGTGCACACCCTTAGGCACTGCCCTCCAATTCTCACATCCTAGGAAGATGCAACCTTTATTCACCGGCAAGATCTTGATCCTTGGGGTCAAGGATCTCAAAATGGCGAGGGTAATATCATGTACCCAATTGTCGGTGAAGAAAGAAGTCACCTTTGGCCGGAAAGCTTCCATCTTTGATCAGAGACGTGGTAACTTCTATGAAAAAGGGGCGATATTGGGGAGAGATAAGTAACTTTGAGGTGGTTGATGGTGGTGCTGCGACTAAAGATGAAGAACTAGAGTTACACAATGAGAAGATAGTGGTCGGGGATGACGCAAATGAGAAGATCGAGGTAGTAGACCAAGGGTTTATGGGCTTCTGAAGTGAGCTAGAATTGGTACTGGTGTTGGGCCACAAGTCTAGTTGGTCCAAGTGAATGGGTTTAAGTTATTATTTCTATTATTTTAGTTTGAGTATTATTTTCTGTTGGGCTTGTACTGATTTAGGCCCAGTTTTCATTACGTTACTAGATGTTGTTTTTATGGGACCTGCGTGAGGGTATTTCATGTGGTTTTCTCATACTCAGTGAAAATTATGGAAAAACATGACTAATTCTATTTCTCTCTCTTCGATTCTCTCTCTGTCTCTCTACTACTCTTCTTCCCCAATTCATCTTAATGTCAATTCAAAGAAATTATAATACATATTACAGAAATTCCCTTAAAAATACTATGCTATTATTGTGCTTAACAAGCAACTTGTTCAGGAAGTTAATAATCTTTTATAAATAGGTAAAAGTCGGAGAATGTAAAGGCTAATCATATTTTATACACCCTAAGCTTTCAGCATATTTCCATACAGCTTTTTATATCACTTTACTAACTTGATTGTCAGTGGTTTAACGTCGAAACATCTCCTGGTTCTTTGCATGTCTTTCTGGAGCAATCGATCGAGGGATTGTGGAGAGCCGGTTCGAGGTGAAACTGCACATTAATTAGCCCCGTCTCATGGTGTTATTATTGTTTATCTACCTGAGATGAAGAAGACAACTATGGCGGATGTGAAGCTGAGAAGAAACTTGGATGAGAGTTTGGAGGAGGTTTGGCTGGCTAAAATGCCTTTTGGAGTAGGGCCACCTCCGGGATGGATCGTTGGTGAAGGTGCACCATTTACCCCTCAGATGATCTTGTCGGGCATGACTCGGGCCTTGACATTAGAGATAAATCGGGGGTTTTCTGGCCAGGTGAAGGGTAAACAAGTGGTGGCCCCATCGGCGAAGAATGGAGCTCCGATTGGGGGCAGCGAAAAGGTGATACAACTCACTAGAGGGGAGCTGGATTGGATCATCGCGGAGGCGATCGACCAGTCGAGGGTGTTGAAACCTCACCCGACGGCGAAGAAACTAGCTATGGTGGTTGAGCAGCCAGTTACGATGGCAGATCAACCTGTAGTGTTCAACACCTGGTCCTGGTGGTGGAGCAACACATTTCGGTGAACTCTAACCCGGTAATGTGCTCGAGTAGGAGGAGAGATGAAGGGGAGGAGAGGTTCGTTGTATCACTGGTCGTCAACAGACCCCCGCGAGATGTCACGTTAGAGCGTATGGCCAATAAGATCAGGGAGCTCCAAGCTAAGGTGAAGAGGCGATGGCAACCGCGGATGTAGGGTCATCCTTTTTTCTGATGATGTCTTGGATGTCGATTTACCTCAGAATTTCTAGAAACCAAGCATGATTTGTGATGGCTCTACAGATCTAGCCATACACTTAAGGAGCTTTGAGAATGTCTTGATTTTGAATCGATACAATGATGTTGTTTTTTGAGGAACTTTTTTGACGACCTCAAAGAGCTCCCATCAAGATTGGTTCCACCAGCTACCTGCAAGATCTATTTAATGGTTTGACGAGTTCAACTCTTTGTTCATCAACCAATTCTTTATTGCTCGAAAACACGAAAATACCAACCTCACATTGATATATTGTTGGGATCTATAACCTATGCGTAGCGAATCTATAGGTTAAGTTAGAAGATTCACGGTTTAATATTTTTTCGACTTTGAGATGTTGTAGATTTCCATTGTTGGAGAGTCATCTGAACCTCATATTCCGTTGAACAGCTGAACTTGGCCTCATCGGAGCTTCGAGGGTCGTGTGCGTGCAGTCTGGAACAACGGGCCACGAACGGGCGCCAGGGAGAATGTCGCGGGTCAGCTGGCGTCGAGCGAGTCTTACCGTATTTTCACGGGTCACACGGCGTCATGGGGCTACTAGCATCGTGGGTCTTGATGTTTCTAGGAAGCAGCAGGTTGTCACTAGTTGCGAACAGGTGCAGCAGGTCACTGCGTCGCGGGGCACTGCGAGCGAGCAGGTCGCGTCGGGGCATCACCGGTGGACTCGGATCGTGTCGTGGCAGTGTTGGACGATCGACGGTGATCGGGTGCTCTACTACCTCAAGATCTTATAGTGAATTACCGAACCCATCTAGAACTCCCTTGATGGGAAGGAGAAACTAGATATTTCTATGTGTTGTATGTCTTGGAAGACTAGAGAAGAGGTGTATTTATAGGCTTCAATAGGACCCTAATGAGACATTAAATTGGGTTTCTCATACTTGGGTCTAACTGTGGGCCAAGACTACTGATGGGTCTACTTCTAGATCTGGAGTAAACCGGTGGTTGCGAGCTCAGATCTGCTTGAACCGCCTTGAAACCGTTGCTAGACCGCAAGAATACCTGCAAGAACTCAACGCCGGAGGTGTTTCCGGCGTAGAGCCTCCGATGCTCAAGTCAGTGTGAGAGTGATGAAGAGAGGCTGCGCAGCAGCTATGGGGGAGAGTGGAATGAATGAGAGTTAGGGTTTAGGATTACCTCATCTCCTTTATATAGGAGTGAATACTTACGTGAAGTGCCCAAAGTACCCCAATCGGTGGACCTAAAAGGTCCGAAATGCCCTGGTCGATTCGTCTCCCCTTAGTGCTGAGTCACCACAAGATTCCTTCTTATCCTTCCTAATGTGGAGTGCGTCGGATATGTTGCAAGTATGGTGAACCGACATCCTGTCCTTGTTATTTAAGATATGTGAGGTCGACTTCAAGGTCTAGGAAGTCGACTAGCGGATATGCGCAGATTCGACAGCTCCACTCGACTAACTCTGAGACTAGGTCGTTTTCACGGAATCGTCTTAGTTCAGTCGACTTTTGGGAGTCGACTTAGGATATCTTAGATGGCCGGGAGCTGTACTCTTTTCTCCTTTCATCGATGTCGATTAGTGAAAGTCGATAGATCAAAGTCGACTTGTAGGAGTCGACTAGACCGGACATCTGCTTCTTAATTGCTCTTAGTAGGATCGACCCTAGGAAAGTTGATTCGGGCATGTCGACTGAGTCTTGTCGACCTGCGAGTAGTTCGAGTGGTTTGTTGGTTGAATGAGGAGCTTCTGGACCGGGTTATCCTTATGTGGCTATATCATCTAGTCCCCCCCAAAAATTACTCTAAACAGTCGACTGTTTGAGAGTAAATTTGGTGAAGTATAGTTATGTCGTCTTCCTACCAACCTTGCTCGTATTGACCCTACTGATCTTTTCTTCAACTCGTCTCGCCAATGGATTAGGACATCTGTCAATCCCCTGATTGTTTTTTGGATAAGCCTGACACTCTGACAGGTTTATTTTGAATTTCAAATTTCAAAACCCTAAAGTGACGCGCGTCATTTCCATCACCGACTCTTCGAATTCCGCGCCTCATCGGGGCCGTTGGTTACTTCGGTGATCCAACGGTCCACACCCATCCTTACCTTATATAAATATGCTTACCCTTCTCAAAGGATTACTTTTCGCATCTTCAAGCTTTCTCATTCTCTCTAGCTTCTCCAAGCATCTCCGGCAGTATCTGCTCACCGGCGCTCTTTTCTCCCGGCAACTTCAGGCTTACTCAGAATCCAAAACAACTACGCCATCATGTGTAAGTTCTTTATCTCCTTTGCTTGTGTTTTTGTTGGTTCTTCCCTTTTTCAATTTTTTCTGGATTCTGGGAATTTTCGTGTGTTCTTCATGTTCTTCATGGATTTCTTATAAGTTTTGCGTTGGATCCTTTTACGCGCATACTCTATTAAGACTTAATGTTTTTCGCCAGTCGTCGGCTGCTAATGAGCAGTCGACTGTCACCTGTCGCTGAGTTGGCTGTTGTCGACTTAGTGACCCTCTTTCTTCAGTTCTTTTTTCGAGTCGACTGAGGTCGACTTACTAGTTTATATAGGTCAAGACACCGATAGCGATTCCCCCCTCTTTGCCCTTTCTTCTTCTGTCGATTATTGCGAGTCGTCCTGATTCGGTCTGGTAGGTTCTTATTTGCGACTTTACTAACTTCGACCTCCTTCCCCATTTTTTTCTTTTCTTAGCTTCCGAATCATCTCCTCTTTCTGGCTCCCTCGGTCAACAAATCAACGATTATATTTGTCAAGCCGACGAGGGCTCTAGCTCTGATTCAGTTGAAGTAACCGGCTATAGGATGGTTTCCCCGCCTTCCCGTTTCTCTCCTCCTCTCGCCACTGTCTCTTCTGCCGACTGGGAGCAGTATGACCAAGCGCTCTTGGAGGGCGGTTTAGTCGACATCGTTAAGAGCCCTTCTCGAGGAGATCTTCCTCGTCTTGATCTTATTCCTTGAGGTATTCCTCTTAGGTTATTAGATATCCCTGTTTATAGAACCAGCCCTGTATCTGTACCACTAATCGTTCCACTTCTTAATTCTCAAAATGTTGTATCAATAGCTTGTCCCTTAGTTAGGTTAGCTGTTTTAAATCCTTTTTGTTATGCCCCTGCAGCCGAGGTCGAGGGCTTCAGGAAGTTTAGCGGGCTTCCTTCCGACTGGGAGTTAGTCGCCCCAGGTCCTAATGACGATTTCGCTCATCCTCCTCCCGGCTGCCATACATTTTTTGTAGACCAAGTCGTCTTCGGCCTTCGCTTCCCTATCCAAGACGAACTCTTGTTAATAAGTAACATGTATAATATCCCCATAAACCAATTTTCTCCGAATGCTATCCGTATTATGATAGCCTTTATAGTCGTCTCCCGAATAATACTCAATTTCTTTTCGCCCGACTTTTTCTTCTATTGTTATGGCTATCGACTTTCTAAAGGCGCTCACTGCCTGGGTCGTCGTGCCGGTGTCACCTTTCTTGACGATCTTTCATCAAATGTCACCGAGTGGAAGTCGAAGTTCGTTTTCATTCGACTTGCTCCTGGCACGTATCCTTTTGTGAATAAATGGATCACCTCGAAAGTGAAGCAGAATAAACGGCCTCGCTCTGACGAGTTTGCCTGGCTGTTATCCGAGTTAAATAAGCATACATACAGCCCTCGTCAGCTAATAAAGGACCGTGAATTAGTTAATCATGCTCGAATCGTCTTTTATGAAGACCTTCCTCGTCTCGATGATCCCCGTAAGCCGTCGTTGTTCTCTCTTCTTTTCTTTGTACAACTGTTTAGGAGTTATACTTATTTTCGTCATGACTGCTAAGTGCTCTTCTCCCTGCTAACTTTCCTTCTACTATTTCAGTTAAAGCGCTCAAACGCTTCGAGCTCAAGAAGGGCCAGTCGTCCGGCCCGTCAACTGGTGGTTCTGCTCCCGCCTCTCGACCCTCAGGCGGGTCCGGGTCGAGGCCCGGCGCTGCAGTTGTCGAGGCGATAACTGCTAAAAAATCCAGGGTCGAGAACCCTGGTGCATCAAAGCATAAATCGTCGGGTTCCTCTTCTCGCAAGAGGGCCCAAGACGATCGGGCCGCCGTCCTCATTCCCGACGATCTCAAGCGTCGCAAAGTCGACAAGGGGAAAGGAAAGGCGGTCGAAAAGAAAGGCCCCTCCCCGATTACCGTCAAGGACGTGACGGTCAAGATGCCATCTCGGCTCTGGAACCACCCAGAGCCGTATCATGTGGCCAAATACCTCAACTCCGTCATCCCGGAGGACGACAAGGAGCGTGTCGAGGGGAATCTGTACGAGCGCTCAAATTACGCCGTTCAGTGTCTATCTCGGGTATTTTTCTCAACTCTTATCGACTTGGTTCTTGTGTTCTTTTCTTTAGACTCAATCCATCTTTTCCTTAACCTGTTTCATATTCTTTCGCAGTTCCTGGCTGCCGCGCTCCCATGTTTCGGAGACGAGCAAGGCTCCCCTTGCCTCCACTAAGTCCCTCGAGGACAAGTGCGAAGCTCAGCGCCAGGAAATTGAGGCACTGAAGGAGGACCTGGAGGCTTCCAAGGCCCTGGTCGACAAGCTAAAGGCCGACAAAGCTGTGTTTCGGCATCTGAACGACAAGCTAAAGGCCGACCTCGACAAGGCCCGTGACGAGTGCATGGTCGAGAGAGAGACTGGCATCGAGGAGGGACGCAGGACCTTCTTGAAATCACCTATGGGTGCCATCTTTCTCGAGACCTATCGACAAGAGGTCGTAAAAGCGTTCTGCAACTCTCCTGCTTTCCTCGACAAACTTTGCCCTGCCGTCGTCCAGTACTTCGATTTTGCCTTTGACGCGTGGGCGGCGGTGGTAGAGGGGTCTGATTTTGCTGGGAAGCTCGACCGCGAGGCGGTTAAAGAGACGCTCCCAGACCCCGAGGGCTATGAAGGCGACTCGTCTCTCCCTGACGATTACCCGTGGTGGACGGGGCTCGAGGCTTGGGCCATTCGCAAGGCTGGCCTAAGTTCTCAACTCGAGGT
>BKCP01008070.1:288826-315056 GCA_008636005.1 Striga asiatica | reverse complement strand
CTTTACAACTTCGTAGTTGTGTTAGTCGACTTCGTAGTCGAAGGCTTCGTAGCCTGCTCGAGATTCCGCTCGAGTACTTTACAACTTCGTAGTTGTGTTAGTCGACTTCGCAGTCGAAGGCTTCGTAGCCTGCTCGAGATTCCGCTCGAGTACTTTACAACTTCGTAGTTGTGTTAGTCGACTTCGTAGTCGAAGGCTTCGTAGCCTGCTTGAGATTCCGCTCGAGGGTTTTACAACTTCGTAGTTGTGTTGATTGATTTCTTAATCTTTGGAAAGTTAGCCGGCTTCATAGCCGTTTTGAAAAATTCAATTTTTCATGCAATTGTATTGAAGTCGACTCATAAATGTAAGAAACATAATTGAAGCATAAACAAATTCATTTCATCATTGAATTCAATTCAATCATTGTTCAGTACAAAGAGTAATTTGAAGTATTGCCTTAAGCGTAAAAGCGTTTGAGGTGAATCACATGCCAGGATCGCGGGAGTTGTCGACCTTCTCCGTCCTCGAGTTCATATGCGCCCCTCTCGAGCACCTTTGTGATGGTGTAGGGTCCTTCCCAGTTTGTTTCGAGCTTGCCGACATGTTTGAGGGCATCGGCCCGTTTGAGGACAAGGTCTCCAACTTGAAATCGTCTGGTCCGGACCTTCTTGTCGAAGGCTGCTCGCATTTTCTGTTTGTACTCGACGGAACGTACCCAGGCTTCCTCTCGACCCTTCTCGATTAGGTCTAGGGCTTCTTCAATCATTTCTTCATTTTTCTTTTTCTCATAGAATTTTGATCTGTGGGAGTCGAGGCCGACTTCAATTGGCAGTAACGCATCCATCCCATAGACCATGTGAAAGGGGGATTGTCCCGTCGAACTTCTGGGAGTCGTCCTGTAGGCCCATAGAACTGTTGTCAACTCGTCGACCCAAGCGCCCGACGCTTTCTCCAGTCGCTTTTTCAATCCTTGGAGGATAGTTCGATTAGTCACTTCAACTTGCCCGTTTGCCTGTGGATGTGCGACTGACGCAAATCTTTGCTTGATTCCCATGTCGAGGCACCATGCTTGGATTCGTTTTCCTTGGAATTGAGTTCCATTATCTGAAATTAACACTTTCGGAATTCCAAATCGGCAGCAAATATTGTTGAACAAGAATTGTATCATCTTTTCTTCAGTGATTCGCGCTAAGGGTTCCGCCTCGACCCACTTACTGAAATAGTCGACTGCGACCACCAGAAACTTCCTTTGTCCCGTTCCCATTGGCAATGGTCCTACCAAGTCGATTCCCCACTGAGCAAAGGGAATAGGGGAGTTGATCGTCGTCATGAACTCGGCAGGGACATGAGTGATTTGGCCATGGCGCTGGCATTTCTCGCACTTCTGGACTAACTGCTCGGCTGTTGTCCGAATTTTGGGCCAATAGTAGCCTGCTCGCAGAGCTTTGCCGGCTAAGGCTCGGGATCCGACGTGTGCACCGCAGCATCCCTCATGGATTTCTCTTAAGACCAGAATTCCTTCTTCTTCGGAGACACATCTTAAATGAGGCCCGACCATCGACTTCTTGTATAGGACCCCGTCGACTTCGAAATACTTGCTTAGATACCGGGCCACCTTTTCTGCTTCTTGTTTGTCCCCTGCAGGGATTCGACCCTTCAGGAGTTCTCGAATCGACTTTCTCCAATCATCCTTCTCATCAACTTCCATAATTTCATTTAGGACGCTTCCCTCGAGGTGCATCGTGGTGATGTGATTTCCCACTTTCCCTTCATTCGAGCTCGCAATTCGTGCGAGCCAATCGGCTCGTTTATTCTCTTCTCGAGGGATTTGTGTTAATTCAAACTTCTCTAATCCTTGTATCAAGCTTTGGATTTCCTCGACATATTTCGACATTCTCTCCTCTTTGATCTCGCAGTTTCCCAACACTTGTCCGACGACGAGTTGCGAGTCGGAATGTGCTGCGATTTCTGTTGCTCCCCCTCCAATCGTCAGTTGTATTCCCTTGATAAGTGCTTCGTATTCGGCTTCATTGTTCGAGGCTTTAAACCCCATTCTAATCGCGAAGTCGAGTTGCTCGCCCCAGGGGAGACAAGGACGACTCCCAAACCCGATCCTTTTGCGGACGAGGACCCATCAACATGCATCGTCTATTTCCTCTCTTCTCCTTTGGTTCCTTCTTGAATGAAGTCAGCGAGAGCTTGCGCTTTGATAGCTCGCCTCGGCTCGTACTTGATAGAGTACTCGCTTAGCTCCACTGCCCACTTCACGAGTCGACCTGAGACTGTAGGTCGACCCAATGTTTTCCCCAGCTGAAAGTTCGTTCTCACCACAATAGTATGGTTCAGAAAATAAGGTCTCAGCTTCTTAGCTGTTATCACCAGCGTCAAGGCAGCTTTCTCGACTTCAGGGTATCGTGCCTCCGCACCCTGGAGCACTCGACTCGTATAATAAATCGGCTGCTGGGAACTCCCGTCTTCTCGTAGCAATACTGAACTTAGAGCGAATTCCCCCACTGAGATGTATAGAATCAACTCGTCGCCAGGCTCTGGTTTGGTTAATAAGGGTAGCTCACTCAGGAATTCTTTCAGCTTTTCAAAGGCCTTCTGTGCCTCATCGCTCCACTTGAAGGTCGTCGTCTTCTTTAGCAGCTTGAAGAAAGGGAAACTCTTCTCTGCCGCTCGAGCAATGAACCTGCTCAGGCCCGCTATCCTTCCTGTTAACACTTGGACTTCTCTAACGTTTCGTGGTGGAGCCATGTCGAGTATGGCCTTCACTTTTTCTTGGTTCACCTCGATGCCTCGTTCCGTGACCACGTAGCCAAGAAATCGTCCCGCCTTTACTCCAAAGGCACACTTGCTTGGGTTCAACTTCATCCCGAACGCCCTAAGGGTATTGAAGGTTTCCCTTAAGTCGTATGGGTGTGAAGTCGAGGATTTACTCTTTACCAGAATATCATCAACGTATACTTCCATGTTCCGGCAGATTTGAGGTTTGAACATTCGATCCATCAATCGTTGGTAGGTTGCTCCTGCGTTCTTGAGGCCAAAGGGCATGACGACATAGCAATATGTCCCCTTGCTCGTCACGAAACTCACTTTACTCTGGTCCTCCGGTGCCAAAGGAATTTGATGGTATCCCTGCGACGCGTCCATCATGCTCAACAACTCGCAGCCAGCTGTGGAGTCGACTAGCTGATCGATCCTTGGCAAGGGGTAATGATCTTTAGGGCACGCCAGGTTCAAGTCGCGGAAGTCGATGCACATACGCCATTTGTTCAATGCCTTCCTCACCATAACTGTATTAGATATCCACTCGGGGAATTGGATCTCCTTGATATGTTTGGCTTTCAGCAACTTATCCACCTCGACTTCGATCGCTTTGTCAATTTCAGCGCCGTGGTGCCTGAGTCGCTGCTTCACAGGTTTTCTGAGGGGGTCGACGTTGAGTTTGTGCTCCATCACTTCTGGGTCGATTCCAGTTAGTTCTTCAGGTGAAAAGGCGAATATATCCCTGAATTCTTTCAACAATCCCACCAACTGTTCTCGCAATTCGTCCTCTAATTCTCTCCCGACTTTGGTGGTTTGTTCTCTCGACTCCCCAATTTGAATCTCCATCAATTCTCCGTGGGGCTCGAGGTCACTCCCCCTCGGCCTTTTCTCGCTCGTCATTGGTTTTTTGCCTTCTTTGATTTCGGTACGCTGATTGGTTTTGACTGCGATTTGGTAGCATGTTCTCGACAACTTTTGATCTCCTCGAGCTTCTCCCACTCGATCTCCTACTGGGAACTTCAGCTTCATGTGATAGGTTGACACAACTGCTTGAAACGCGTTGAGCGCGGGTCTCCCCAGAATCACGTTATAAGCCGACTCGACATCAACCACGACGAATCTCACCATTTTGACTTTCCTCAAGTCACCCTCCCCTAGGACGACAGCGAGCATGGTTTCTCCTAGGGGAGCGACTTCTGAGCCATTGAATCCGAAGAGGGATGTGTGTAGGGGCGTCAGTTCAATGTCAAGCTCCATCCTTCTGAGGCAGTCGTAAAAAATCACGTTTACTGAACTCCCTGTGTCGACAAACACCCGTTGCACTTCGTATCCTGATATCTACGCTGTTATCATTAAGGCGTCGTTATGCGGCCTCTCGACTTCTCCAACATCCGCCGGTCCAAAATTCATCACTGGTCCACTCTCCTCGACTTGTTGCACCTCGACTTTCGCGTATCGGCCCCGAGCGTAGGCCTTTCTTGCCCGATTGGAGTCTCCATCAGTCGACCCTCCGAAGATCATGTTAATGACTCCTCTTTTCGGTGGGAGTTCCTCCTTTTCTGGTGATCTCGCCCTCTTGCGAGGGCTTTTACTTCGTTCTCGTCTCCTACTCGTCCTCTCTCGGTCCTTATATATAAATTCCTTCAAGTGACCCGCCTTTATCAACCTCTCAATTTCGTCTTTTAAGTGTCGACAGTCGTCAGTGTTGTGCCCATAGTCTTTGTGGAATCGACAGTATAAGTTGCTTTTGGGCTTCAAAGGTCCATCTTTCCTCGTCCGCGGCCATCTCACCACATCGTCGCGGATTTCCCTTTCCATAACCTCCAAAATTCTCGCATGGGGAGCCGACAAAGGTGTGTATTGAGTTGGTCTCCATCCTCTAGACCTGCCTTCACCTCTATCGGCTCTCGTGGACCCTCTCCTATCTCCTGTCGACTTCTTTTCCTTCCTATCGTCTCGATTGTCGGCCTGAGACATCTTCACGCTTTGCAAGTAGTCGGCTTCGGCTTCCTCGACATTCATGTATTTGGCACATCTTCCCAGCACCTCGTCGAAACTCCTACCAGGTCGTTTGGCCAAGGAATTCTTACACAATCCTGGCAGCAGTCCTCTCGTCAACCCTCCCGACTTGATTTCCTCCGTCGCCGTTGGGCATTCGACACACGCCTTTGTAAATCTCGCCACATATTCTCGTAACGACTCGCCTTTCTTCTGTTGCATACTAATTAACGAGAGGTAAGATTTCTCTTGCACCCTCACACTTGCGAACTGGTTAAGAAAACTCGAGCTGAACCCATCAAAATCCCGAATCGACCCCGCTGGAAGTTGATGGAACCAATCTTGGGCCTACCCTGTCAAAGTCGTCAGGAAGGCGCGGCATTGTACTGGGTCGCTGTAACGATGAAGCACGGCCATATTCTCAAAGCTCCTCAAATGTCGAGATGGATCTGTGGTACCGTCATACCATATGTTCAGCTCCCTGAAGCCTTTGGGTAAGTCGGCTCTTAGGATCTGCTGTGAGAATGGGTGTTCTTTTGTTCCTCTGCTCTTCCTCCCGTCGACTCGAGCTTGCAAGTCGCGAACCTGCGCCAGCAGCTGCTCTAGCATTTCGTCCCTTGCCTGTGGATTAACGGTTCGAATGGACGATTCCTCTTCGTCTACCTTTCTGTTCTGTTGCACATTCGACTGGGCTTGTTGCTCACCGCGTGGCTGCTGCTCGACTCGAGGGGGGTACTCGACGCGAGGCTGATGCCCGACTCGAGGTGGACACTCGACTCGGGGCTGCTGTTCTACCGGAGCTATCTGCTTCATCTGGGCCGCCACGGCTTCAGCAATCATCTTCTGCATTTCACTCCTCGTCATTGTCAGAGTCTGTTCCTCGACACGAGGTTGTGTCTGCTCCGGAACCTCCTGTATCTGTTTTCCCTCGCGTCGAGAGGCCTCCGTTGACTCCTTCTCTCCATCTGGGTTAGGGTTTTGACTTGTTCCTGCCTGAGTCAATACTTGTAACTTTACGCCGGTTGGAGTCACAGGCGTTTCTCCGCCCAACGTCAGCCCGGGTGGTGGAAGTCCTCCGAACGGCAGCATTCCCGTCATCTGAACTACGGAGTGTTTGGTGGTGGGAAGTACTGGTGGCCTCTTGTCCATCCACGTCCCTCTGAACTCTTCGCTCAGGTTCCTCTGCAAGCTCTCCTTCTCCGCCATTGGCAAACAGATCGGAACTGGGTGTGAAGCTCTTTCTTCCCTTAAGAACTCCCCACAGACGGCGCCAAATGATGGGTCTACTTCTAGATCTGGAGTAAACCGGTGGTTGCGAGCTCAGATCTGCTTGAACCGCCTTGAAACCGTTGCTAGACCGCAAGAATACCTGCAAGAACTCAACGCCGGAGGTGTTTCCGGCGTAGAGCCTCCGACGCTCAAGTCAGTGTGAGAGTGATGAAGAGAGGCTGCGCAGCAGCTATGGGGGAGAGTGGAATGAATGAGAGTTAGGGTTTAGGATTACCTCATCTCCTTTATATAGGAGTTAATACTTACGTGAAGTGCCCAAAGTACCCCAATCGGTGGACCTAAAAGGTCCGAAATGCCCTGGTCGATTCGTCTCCCCTTAGTGCTGAGTCACCACAAGATTCCTTCTTATCCTTCCTAATGTGGAGTGCGTCGGATATGTTGCAAGTATGGTGAACCGACATCCTGTCCTTGTTATTTAAGATATGTGAGGTCGACTTCAAGGTCTAGGAAGTCGACTAGCGGATATGCGCAGATTCGACAGCTCCACTCGACTAACTCTGAGACTAGGTCGTTTTCACGGAATCGTCTTAGTTCAGTCGACTTCTGGGAGTCGACTTAGGATATCTTAGATGGCCGGGAGCTGTACTCTTTTCTCCTTTCATCGATGTCGATTAGTGAAAGTCGATAGATCAAAGTCGACTTGTAGGAGTCGACTAGACCGGACATCTGCTTCTTAATTGCTCTTAGTAGGATCGACCCTAGGAAAGTTGATTCGGGCATGTCGACTGAGTCTTGTCGACCTGCGAGTAGTTCGAGTGGTTTGTTGGTTGAATGAGGAGCTTCTGGACCGGGTTATCCTTATGTGGCTATATCAACTACTTAGCCCAAATATAAATAATGTAGTCATTCCAGTACAGTGGTATTATTGAATTTTCCCAATTTAATTCCTAAATTACTAATTGAGCTCCACTTCTGAATTACTCGAATTACTAACCCCTCTCTCCCCCCTCTACCCCCCACCCCGCCCCAAATGTTTAAGATATTGATGGGTCTACTTCTGGATCTGGAGTAAACCGGTGGTTGTGAGCTCAGATCTGCTTGAACCGTCTTTAAACCGTTGCTGGACCGCAAGAATTCCTGCAAAAACTCAACGCCGGAGGTGTTTCCGGCGTAGAGCCTCCGACGCTCAAGTCAGTATGAGAGTGATGAAGAGAGGCTGCGCAGCAGCTATAGGGGAGAGTGGAATGAATGAGAGTTAGGGTTTTAGGGTTACCTCATCTCCTTTATATAGGAGTGAATACTTACGCGAAGTGCCCAAAATACCCAAGTCGGTGGACCTAGAAGGTCCAAAATGCCCCTGTCGATTCGTCTCCCCTTTGTTGCTGAGTCATCGCGAGATTCCTTCTTATCTTTCCCAATGTGGAGGACTTTGGATATGTTACAAGTGTGATGAATCGTCATCACATCTTTGTTGTTTAGGTATTCGAAGTCGACTTCGAGATCTAGGAAGTCGACTCGTGGATATGTGCGGATTCGGAGGTTACGCTTGACTAGTTCTTTAAGACGGAGTCGTCTTCAGAGAGTCGTCTTAGTTCAGTTGACTTCTAGGGGTCGACTTAGAGTATCTGGATGACTAGGAGCTTGGCTGTTCCTCTTTCATTGATGTCGATTAGAGAAAGTCGGTGGATTAAAGTCGACTTGCAAGAGTCGACTAGACCAATCTCGGCTTCTTCTTGATTGCTCTTAGTAGATCGACCTTTGGGAAGTCGATTTGGGCATGTCGACGGGGTTATGTCGACGTGCGAGTAATTCGAGTGGTTCGCCGGTTGAGTAATAAGCTTCTGGACCGGGTTATCCTTATGTGGCCATATCATCTAGTCCCCCCCGAAAATTACTCTAAGCAGTCGACTGCTTAAGAGTAAATTTGATGGTATGTAGCTTCGCTGTCTTCCTGTGGTACCTACTCGTCTTCGTCTTCTTTGATGATTCGTCTCGTCAATCCATCGGGGCGCATCCCAATCTCATGATTGCTTTTTCAGATAAGTCTGACATTCTGACAGACCCTTTTGAAATTTCAAATTTCAATTTCAGAAAACCCTAATTGACGCGCGTCACTTCCATCGCCGACTCCTCGAATTCTACGCTTCATCTGGGTCGTTGATTCAGATATTGATCTAACGATCCGCCTCTATTCTACTCGAGTATAAATACGTTGCACGTCTGCCTTGGGTGACTTTTCACGCTTCCAATTTTTCGAACTCTAGACTGCTTTCAATTCTCCGGCGCTTTCTGTGCTACCTGCTCTCCGGCGTTTCTTTCTCCGGCAACTCCAAGCTTATTCACAGTTCAAGACAACTGCGCCATCATGTGTAAGTTCTTCATCTCCTTTACTTTTCGCGTTTTTGTTGGTTTTTCCCTCTTCGATTTTTTCTGGGTTTTTGGGGAATTTCAGAAGTTCATACATGTTCTTCATGAATTTCTTACGGATTTTGCGTTCGATCTTTCTACGCGCATATTCTGCTAGTATTTGTTGTTTCTTGCTAGTCGCTGGTTGCCAACATGTAGTCGGTTTTCGTCTGTCGCTTAGTTGGTTCTTGTCGACTTAATGGCCTTCTTTTCTTCAACTTTTCTCTCCTCGAGTCGACTAAAGTCGACTTACTAGTTTGTTTAAGTCGAGATATCGATAGCGATTGCCCCTTTTTTGCCTTTTCTTCTTCTGTCGATTATTGCGAGTCGTCCTGATTCGGTCTTGTAGGTTCTTACTTGTGACTTTACTAACTTCGGCCTCCTTCCCCCTTTTTTCTTTTCTTAGCTCCCGACTCGTCTCCTCTTTCTGGCTCCCTCGGTCAACAAATCAACGATTATGTTTGTCAAGCCGACGAGGGTTCTAGCTCTGATTCAGTTGAGGTAACCGGCTATAGGATGGTTTCACCGCCTTCCCATTCTTCTCCTCCTCTCGCCACTGCCTCTTCTGTCGACTGGGCGCTGCACGACCAAGCGCTCTTGGAGAGCGGCTTAGTCGATATCGTGAAGAGCCCTCCTCGAGGAAATCTTCCTCGTCTCGATATCATTCCTCGAGGTATTCCTCTTAGGTTTTTAGATATCCCTGTATATAGAACGAGCCCTGTATCTGTACCAATAATTGCTCCCCTTCTCGACTTTCAAAATGTTGTATCGATAGCTTGCCCCTTGGCTAGGTTAGCTGTTCTAAATCCATTTTGTTATGCCTCTGCAGCCGAAGTCGAGGGCTTCAGAAAGTTCAGTGGGCTTCCCTCCGATTGGGAGTTAGTCGCCCCCGGTCCTAACGACGATTTCGCCCATCGTCCCCCCGGCTGTCATACGTTCTTCGTAGACCAAATCGTCTTTGGCCTTCGTTTTCCTATTCAAGACGAGCTCATACTAATAAGCAATCTGTACAATATACCCATAAATCAGTTTTCTCCTAACGCCATTCGCATTATGATAGTCTTCATAGTCGTTTCTCGCATAAAACTCAATTTCTTTTCTCCCGACTTTTTCTTTTATTGTTATGGTTACCGGCTTTCCAAAGGCGCCCACTGTTTGGGTCGTCGTGCTGGTGTTACCTTTCTCGACGATCTTTCGTCGAATGTCACCGAGTGGAAGTCGAAGTTTGTTTTCATTCGACCTGCTTCGGGCATGTATCCTTATGTAAATACTTGGATTACTTCGAAGGTGAAACAGAATAAAAGGCCTCGCTCTGACGAGTTTGCCCAACTGTTGTCCGAGCTGAATAAGCACACTTACAGTGCTCGTCAGTTAATCAAAGACCGTGATTTAGTCAATCACGCGCGAATCGTCATTTACGAGGATCTCCCTCGTCTCGATGATCCTCGTAAGGCTTTTACCTATTCCTGCTGGGTAGACTTCACGTTTTAGTTACTCGTATTGTATTCACCAACTGTTTTGTCCGACAGCTGATTTCCCCTTGTTGCGTTTCAGTTAAGGCACTCAAACGCTTCGAGCTGAAGAAACAATCGGCTGAGAAGCCGGCGGGTGGTTCTGTTCCACCTCTTTCCCGACCCACTGGTGCAGCAGTCGAGCCGGCTGCTGCGAAGAAATCCAGGGCCGAGAACCCTGGTGCCACCCTCAACAAACCCTCTGGCTCCAGCTCTCGCAAGAGGGCGCAAGATGACCGGGCCGTCGTCCTGATCCCTGACGACCTGAAACGTCGCAAAGTCGACAAGGGAAAAGGGAAGGCGGTCGAGAAGCCTGCCAAAGCCCCGGTCACCGTCCAAGACGTGACGGTCAGGATGCCGTCTCGCCTCTGGAACCACCCCGAGCCTTATCAGGTGGCGCAGTACCTCAATTCCACCATCCCCGAAGTCGACAAGGAGCGCGTCGAGGGGAACCTTTATGAGCGTTCAAATTACGCAGTCCTGTGCCTTTCTCGGGTATTCTCCCTACCTTCTAATCGACTTTTCTTCTGTATGTTTTCTTTTGAACTTGGTTCATCTAATCTCATTTCTTCCTTGTGGTTTTCCGCAGTTTCTAGCCGCGGCGCTCCCATGCTTCGAGGAGACGAGCAAGGCTCCCCTCGCCTCCACCAAGTCCCTCGAGGACCAATGTGAAGCTCAGCGCCAGGAAATCGAGGCGCTGAAGGAGGATTTGGAGGCCTCGAGGGCTCTTGTCGACAAGCTGAAGGCCGACAAGGCTGTGTTCCGACACTTAAATGATAAGCTCAAAGCCGACCTCGACAAGGCTCGGGACGAGGCCGTGGTCGAGAAGGAGAACGGCGTCGAGGTGGGGCGCAGGACGTTTTTGAAGTCCCCGATGGGCGCCGTCTTTCTCGAAACCTACCGCCAGGAGCTCGTCAAGGCCTTCTGCAACTCTCCTGCCTTTCTCGACAAGCTCTGTCCCGCCACCCTTCAGTATTTCGAGCATACCTTTGCCGCGTGGGAGGCGGTGGTGGCGGGCTCTGAGTTCGAGGGGAAGCTCGACCGCGAGGCGGTTAAAGAGACGCTTCCCTTCCCCGAGGGCTATTCAGGCGACGACTCCCTCCCCGACGATTACCCATGGTGGTCGGGACTCGAGGCTTGGGCCATCCGCAAGGCTGGCTTGAGCGCGCAACTCGAGGCTCCTCCCACCCCCTTGTCCGGTCCGACCGAACTAGTCGGGGCAAGTGGGGCAAGTCGGGGAGAGGTGGTCGAGGTCGAGGATGAGCAGCAGGGGACCGAGCCGCTTGTCGACAGGGACGCTGATGGGGAGAACCCCGAGAAGTCTGCTACTGTAATGATGGAAGGTGGGGACGACACTGCCGAGAAGTCGGATGCCGACTCTTGAATGTGTTGTCCGATTTGGGGCTGTGCCGCTGTTTTTTGTTTTGTTGTCTTCTTTTCTTCTCTTTTTTTCTTCGTCGTTCTCGACCTATTTGCAGGTCTGTAAAGGTCGAGGCGACTGACAATGTAATGAATTTTTATATTAATATGATCTCTTCTTTCCGTCCGTTGCTTGTGTTAACCGTGTTTTCAAATTATTGTGCTGCTGTTTCCTGTGTATCTTCTCCCCAACCCTTCTTGCGAGCTGGTCGAAGTCGAGCAAGGATTTGAACAGCTTTGTAGCTGTGAAACGATTAAGTTTTTCAACTCGTCTCCTCCCAACCCTTCTTGCGAGCTGGTCGAAGTCGAGCAAGGATTTGAACAGCTTCGTAGCTGTGAAACGATTAAGTTTTTCAACTCGTCTTCTCCCAACCCTTCTTGCGAGCTGGTCGAAGTCGAGCAAGGACTTGAACAGCTTCGTAGCTGTGAAACGATTAAGTTTTTCAACTCGTCTTCTCCCAACCCTTCTTGCGAGCTGGTCGAAGTCGAGCAATAGTTTGAACAGCTTCGTAGCTGTGTCGATAGTTCGTTGTCTAGATGCGTATCAAGTTTGATTGTTCGAGAATATTCATTCTTGTAAATGCGTTCATTACACCATTGTGTTTACCGATATTATGAGTGAGATTTGCGACTTGCTCAAGGTTTCGCTCGAGAATTTTACAACTTCGTAGTTGTGTTAATCGACTTCGTAGTCGAAGGCTTCGTAGCCTGCCCGAGATTCCGCTCGAGAGTTTTACAACTTCGTAGTTGTGTTAGTCGACTTCGTAGTCGAAGGCTTCGTAGCCTGCTCGAGATTCCGCTCGAGAGTTTTACAACTTCGTAGTTGTGTTAGTTGATTTCTTAATCTTTGGAAAGTTAGCCGGCTTCATAGCCGTTTTGAAAAATTCAATTTTTCATGCAATCATATTGAAGTCGACTCATAAATGTAGGAAACATAATTGAAGCATAAACAAATTCATTCATCATTGAATTCAATTCAATCATTGTTCAGTACAAAGAGTAATTCGAAATATTGCCTTAAGCGTAAAAGCGTTTGAGGTGAATCACATGCCAGGATCGCGGGAGTTGTCGACCTTCTCCGTCTTCGAGTTCATATGCGCCCCTCTCGAGCACCTTTGTGATGGTGTAGGGTCCTTCCCAGTTTGCTTCGAGCTTGCCGACATGCTTGAGGGCATCGGCCCGTTTGAGGACAAGGTCTCCAACTTGAAATCGTCTGGTCCGGACCTTCTTGTCGAAAGCTGCTCGCATTTTCTGTTTGTACTCGACGGAGCGTACCCAGGCTTCCTCTCGACCCTCCTCGATTAGGTCTAGGGCTTCTTCAATCATCTCTTCATTTTTCTTTTCCTCATAGAATCTTGATCTGTGGGAGTCGAGGCCGACTTCAATTGGCAGTAATGCATCCATCCCATAGACCATGTGAAAGGGAGATTGTCCTGTCGAACTTCTCGGAGTCGTCCTGTAGGCCCATAGAACTGTTGTCAACTCGTCGACCCAAGCGCCCGACGCTTTCTCCAGTCGCTTTTTCAATCCCTGGAGGATAGTTCGATTAGTCACTTCAACTTGCCCGTTCGCCTGTGGATGTGCGACTGACGCAAATCTTTGTTTGATTCCCATGTCGAGGCACCATGCTTGGATCCGTTTTCCTTGGAATTGAGTCCCATTGTCTGAAATTAACACTTTTGGAATTCCAAATCGGCAGCAGATATTGTTGAACAAGAATTGTATCATCTTGTCCTCAGTGATTCGTGCCAAGGGTTCTGCCTCGACCCATTTGCTGAAGTAATCGACTGCGACCACCAAAAACTTCCTTTGCCCCGTTCCCATTGGCAACGGTCCCACCAAGTCGATTCCCCATTGTGCGAAGGGTATCGGAGAGCTGATTGTCGTCATGTATTCTGCCGGAACATGAGTGATTTGGCCGTGACGCTGGCACTTCTCGCACTTCTGAACTAACTCTTCGGCCGCTGCTCGAATTTTGGGCCAATAGTAGCCTGCTCGCAGAGCTTTGCCGGCTAAGGCTCGGGATCCGACATGTGCTCCGCAGCATCCCTCATGGATTTCTCTTAAGACCAGAATTCCTTCCTCTTCGGAAACACATCTTAAATGAGGCCCAACCATCGACTTCTTGTATAGGACCCCGTCGACTTCGAAGTACTTGCTTAGATATCGGGCCACCTTTTCCGCTTCTTGTTTGTCTCCTACAGGAACTCGACCCTGCACGAGTTCGCGAATTGACTTTCTCCAATCGTCCTTCTCGTCAATTTCCATAGTTTCATTTAGGACGCTTCCCTCGAGGTGCATCGTGGTGATGTGAGTTCCCACTTTCCCTTCATTCGAGCTCGCGATTCGTGCGAGCCAATCGGCTCGTTTATTCTCTTCTCGAGGGATTTGCGTTAATTCGAACTTCTCTAATCCTTGTATCAAGTTTTGGATTTCCTCGACATATTTCGACATTCTTTCCTCTTTGATTTCGCAGTTTCCCAACACTTGCCCGACGACGAGTTGCGAGTCGGAATGTGCTGCGATTTCTGTTGCTCCACCTCCAATTGCTAGTTGTATTCCCTTGATAAGCGCTTCGTACTCAGCTTCATTGTTTGAGGCTTTGAACCCCATTCTAATCGCGAAGTCGAGCTGTTCGCCCCCGGGGGATACGAGGACGACTCCCAAGCCAGATCCTTTTGCGGCCGAGGATCCATCGACATGCATTGTCCATTTCCTTTCTTCCCCTTTGGTTCCCTCCTGAATGAAATCAGCTAGAGCCTGGGCTTTAATGGCTCGTCTCGGCTCGTACTTGATAGAATATTCGCTCAGCTCAACTGCCCACTTTACGAGTCGACCTGAGACAGTAGGTCGACCCAGCGTTTCTCCCAACTGAAAGTTCGTTCTCACCACAATCGTATGATTCAAAAAGTAAGGCCTCAGCTTTCTGGCTGTTATAACAAGTGCCAAGGCGGCTTTCTCGACTTCCGGATATCTCGTCTCGGCACCTTGGAGTACTCGGCTTGTGTAATAAATAGGCTGTTGGGAACTTCCGTCTTCCCGCAGCAACACTGAACTCAAGGCGAACTCTCCTACTGAGATGTACAGAATCAACTCGTCACCTGGTTCTGGTTTGGTCAGCAAGGGCAGTTCGCCCAGGAACTCTTTCAACTTCTCGAAGGCCATCTGCGCCTCGTCACTCCATTTGAAAACCGTCTTTTTCTTGAGTAGTTTAAAAAAAGGAAAACTCTTCTCGGCTGCCCGAGCGATGAATCTGCTCAAGCCTGCAATCCTTCCTGTCAGCACTTGGACTTCTCTGACGTTTCGCGGTGGAGCCATGTCGAGTATGGCTTTCACTTTGTCTCCGTTTACCTCGATTCCTCGTTCTGTGACAACATATCCCAAGAATCGTCCTGCTTTCACTCCAAAGGCGCATTTACTCGGGTTCAGCTTCATACCAAACGCCCTAAGGGTGTTGAAGGTTTCCCTTAAGTCGTCTGGGTGTGAAGTCGAGGATTTGCTTTTCACCAGGATATCGTCAACGTACACCTCCATGTTTCGACCAATCTGGGGTTTGAACATTCGATCCATCAATCGCTGGTAGGTTGCTCCCGCATTTTTGAGGCCAAAGGGCATGACAACATAACAATACGTCCCCTTACTCGTCACGAAACTTACTTTACTCTGATCTTCCGGAGCCAGAGGGATTTGATGATATCCCTGAGATGCGTCCATCATGCTCAACAATTCGCAACCAGCCGTGGAGTCGACTAGCTGGTCGATTCTCGGCAAAGGATAATGATCTTTAGGACAAGCCAGGTTTAGATCGCGAAAGTCGATACACATACGCCATTTGTTCAATGCCTTCCTCACCATGACCGTGTTAGATATCCATTCGGGGAATTGGATCTCCTTGATATGTTTGGCCTTCAGCAACTTGTCCACCTCGACTTCGATTGCTCTGTCGATTTCAGCGCCGTGGTGCCTGAGTCGCTGCTTCACAGGTTTTCTGAGGGGGTCGACATTGAGTTTGTGCTCCATCACTTCTGGGTTGATTCCGGTTAGTTCTTCCGGTGAGAAAGCGAATATATCCCTAAATTCTTTCAACAATCCCACCAATTGTTCTCGCAATTCGTCTTCTAATTCTCTCCCGACTTTGGTGGTTTGTTCTTTCGACTCTCCAATTTGAATCTCCATCAATTCTCCATGAGGCTCGAGGTCACTCCCCCTCGGCCTTTTCTCGCTCGCCATCGGCTTCTTGCCCTCCTTGACCTCAGCTCGCTGATTGGTTCTGACTGCGATTTGGTAGCATGTTCTTGACAACTTTTGATCTCCTCGAGCTTCTCCCACCCGATCTCCTACGGGAAACTTCAGCTTCATATGATAGGTCGACACCACTGCTTGAAATGCATTGAGCGCTGGTCTTCCCAGAATCACGTTATAGGCCGATTCGACATCAACCACGACAAATCTCACCATTTTGACTTTCCTCAAGTCACCTTCCCCTAGGACGACAGCGAGCATGGTTTCTCCTAGGGGAGCGACTTCTGAGCCATTGAATCCGAAAAGTGATGTATGTAGGGGCGTTAGTTCAATGTCCAGCTCCATTCTTCTGAGGCAGTCGTAGAAAATTACGTTCACAGAACTTCCGGTGTCGACAAACACCCTCTGCACTTCGTACCCCGATATCTGTGCTGTTATCATCAGGGCATCGTTATGCGGCCTCTCGACCTCTCCAACATCCGCCGGTCCAAAATTCATCACTGGCCCACTCTCCTCGACTTGTTGAACCTCGACTTTCGCGTATCGGCCCCGAGCATAGGCCTTTCTCGCTCGATTGGAGTCTCCATCAGTCGATCCTCCAAAGATCATGTTAATGACTCCTCTTTTTGGTGGGAGTTCTTCCTTTTCCGGCGATCTCGCCCTCTTGCGAGGACTCTTGCTCCGTTCTCGTCTCCTATTCGTCCTCTCCCGGTCCTTATATATAAACTCCTTCAGGTGACCTGCTTTTATCAACCTTTCGATCTCGTCTTTCAGGTGTCGACAGTCGTCAGTGTTGTGCCCATAGTCTTTGTGGAATCGGCAGTATAAGTTGCTTTTGGGCTTCAAAGGTCCATCTTTCCTCGTCCGCGGCCATCTCACCACATCGTCGCGGATTTCCCTCTCCATAACCTCCAAAATTCTCGCATGGGGAGCCGACAAAGGTGTGTATTGAGTTGGTCTCCATCCTCTAGACCTACCTTCACCCCTATCAGCTTTTGGGGATCCTCTCCTATCTCCTGTCGACTTCTTTTCCTTTCTGTCGTCTCGACTTTCAGTTTGAGTCATCTTCATGCTCTGCAAATAGTCGGCCTCTGCCTCCTCGACGTTCATGTATTTGGCACATCTTCCCAGCACATCGTCGAAACTTCTACCAGGTCGTTTGGCTAAGGAGTTCTTACACAATCCTGGCAGCAGTCCTCTCGTCAACCCTCCCGACTTGATTTCCTCTGTCGCTGTTGGGCACTCGACACATGCCTTGGTAAATCTCGCCACATATTCCCGCAACGACTCGCCTTTCTTCTGTTGCATGCTAATTAACGAGAGGTAAGACTTCTCCTGCACCCTCACACTTGCAAATTGATTAAGGAAACTCGAGCTGAACCCATCAAAGTCCCGAATCGACCCCGCTGGCAACTGATGGAACACGGCCATATTTTCAAAACTCCTCAAATGTCGAGATGGATCTGTGGTTCCGTCATACCATATGTTCAACTCTCTGAAGCCTTTGGGTAAATCGGCTCTTAGGATCTGCTGTGCGAATGGATGTTCTTTGGTTCCCCTGCTCTTTCTCCCGTCGACTCTAGCTTGCAAGTCGCGAACCTGCGCCAGCAGTTGCTCTAATGTTTCGTCCCTCGCCTGCGGATTGACAGTTCGAACGGAGGATTCTTCCTCGTCTACCCTCCTATTCTGTTGCACATTCGACTGGGCTTGTTGCTCGACACGAGGCTGTTGTTCGATTCGAGGCTGATACTCAACGCGGGGCTGCTCGACTCTAGGTGGATTCTCTGCTCGAGGCTGCTGCTCGACCTGCGCCATTTGCTTCATCTGGGCCGCTACAGCCTCAGCGATCATCTTCTGCATCTCGCTTCTCGTCATCGTCAAGGTCTGCTCTTCGACCTGGGGTTGGATTTGGTCCTGCATCTCCTGTATCTGTTTTCCTTCACGTCGAGACATCTCCGTTTGTTCCTTCTCCCCTCCTGGATTAGGGTTTTGACTTGTCCCTATCTGGGTCAACACCTGCAACTTCACGCCGGTTGGAGTAACAGGCGTCTCTCCGCCCAACGTCAGCCCGGGTGGTGGAAGTCCTCCGAACGGCAGCGTTCCCGTCATCTGAACCATGGAGTGTTTGGTAGTGGGAAGTGGTGGTGGCCTCTTGTCCATCCACGTCCCTCTGAAGTCCTCGCTCAGGTTCCTCTGTAAGCTCTCCTTCTCCGCCATTGTCAAACAGATTGGAACTGGGTGTGAAGCTCTTCCTTCCTTTAAGAACTCCCCACAGACGGCGCCAAGTGATGGGTCTACTTCTGGATCTGGAGTAAACCGGAGGTTATGAGCTCAGATCTGCTTGAACCGTCTTTGAACCGTCGCTAGACCGCAAGAATGCCTGCAAAAACTCAACGCCGGAGGTGTTTCCGGCGTAGAGCCTCCGACGCTCAAGTCAGTATGAGGGTGATGAAGAGAGGCTGCGCAGCAGCTATAGGGGAGAGTGGAATGAATGAGAGTTAGGGTTTCAGGGTTACCTCATCTCCTTTATATAGGAATGAATACTTACGCGAAGTGCCCAAAATACCCAAGTCGGTGGACTTAGAAGGTCCAAAATGCCCCTGACGATTCGTCTCCCCTTCGTTGCTGAGTCATCGCGAGATTCCTTCTTATCTTTCCCAATGCGAAGGACTTTGGATATGTTACAAGTGTGATGAATCGTCATCACATCTTTGTTGTTTAGGGTATGCGAAGTCGACTTCGAGATCTAGGAAGTCGACTCGTTGATATGTGCGCATTCGGAGGCTACGCTTGACTAGTTCTTTGAGACGGAGTCGTCTTCAGAGAGCCGTCTTAGTTCAGTCGACTTCTAGGGGTCGACTTAGAGCATCTGAATGACTAGGAGCTTGGCTGTTCCTCTTTCATTGATGTCGATTAGAGAAAACCGGTGGATTAAGGTCGACTCGCAAGAGTCGACTAGATCAATCTCGGCTTCTTCTTGATTGCTCTCGGTAAATCGACCTTTGGGAAGTCGATTTGGGCATATCGACGGTGTCATGTCGACGTGCGAGTAATTCGAGTGGTTCGCTGGTTGAGTAATAAGCTTCTGGACCGGGTTATCCTTATGTGGCCATATCACGTCGCCTCCGGACATTCAACAAGAAACTGCTGCATGGTCGATGTAATGCCCATAAGACGGTCCACCCACTAAAAAAATGGAACAATAAAAAGATAAGACTAAAATTTTTTAAAAAAAAAATTATTGTAATGAAATAATATTAATTAAAATTTAGTAACCAACTTACATAGGCGGCGGTATTGACACGCGTTGGGACCTCGTTCTCGTCCGGTAGCTCCTCGCCCCTGAGAGTTGGATGGAAAACCCGACTGTACCACTGCAGGTAATCCTCAGTCGTCTCCCCGCGATCCTGTGTGGTGGGGGTCAACATACCGGTATTGACCGTCCCAGAAATCGGGAACTGAGTCCAGGCACCTACTGCAGCAGCCTCAGAATGTTCAACCTTGTAGTTCCTAGACTCTCAAGCACGTACTGCACAGATTGACGGGTATGTGATCGTCATGATATATCATGGGATTTGACTATCCTTTATTGTAAAAAGAAAATCGACTTCGTTTAAAAAACAGAATATCATAAATCGAAGTTTGTTTGATGAGCTTATTGTTCAAGAAGTTGAACCTGAGGATTTTGAAAAACATAATGTTTCAGCTGTAAATTGGAGTAGGTTTTATTCCCCCTTCAAAAAACATTAAAATTATGAGGGCGATTTTATGTATCTAATTTTGCTGAGAACCCATTGCTGTGAAAGGTAAAGGTCTACATCGATGCACTTAGGGAATTATAATTCTTCCAAGAGGTGCGAGTAATTGATAAAATTTATCTGTTAAAGTGATTCTAGTTTAAGTTGTCTGTGCTAGTAGTAAAATTCTTATATCTTTCATAGTTACGTGAAACACTTGGAATTTTAGAGTTTAGTATTATATTTCAACTTTGCCAGGAATCGTAGTAGAGTTTCCTTCGTAGAATATATTTTAGGAAATTGGATTGTTTAAATTACACCTTATTAAAAATTTTAAAATGATCGTCTGCAAAATATTCTTGGTGCTTCGATTGAGAGACTCTGGTTTCTAGTTGCATTAAAATTCTCACAACACAAAACAAATTTTTTATCCTCCACTGCAAATATTATTTCATTTTATTTGAACTTGTTCTTTGTCACTTCAAGCAGGCATCTATATGTTCGGCAGGCGATATTGCTGCTTACCATCGTTCTTCTGTTTTTGGAGATGATGTCTTGATAGTAGTGTAAAATTGTCTATCCAAGTCAATCTCCTGGTTTATAAGTTAGATTATTGGTTTTAACTAGAAAAGCAGCTACCTAATATTGAAATCCTTGGTATTATTTAGTGCATATCGAACTGCACTGTGCAAATCCAAAAGAGGTGGCTTCAAAGATACTTATCCTGATGATTTACTGGCACCAGTGTTGAAGGTCATTTTCACTGTCATTCTGTTGAAGCCTAAAGTTGATAATTTTGTTATAAATACTTATTTTGGCTACTGCTTTATGCTACAGGCTTTGTTAGAGAGAACAAATGTGAATCCAACTGAAGTTGGGGACATTGTCGTTGGCACCGTTTTGGCTCTGGGATCTCAGAGAGCAAGTGAATGCAGAATGGCTGCATTTTATGCTGGTTTCCCTGGTATATTCTTAGACCTTTTTCCATTTCAATTTTGGCTTTATAACTTTATTCAAATCTTATAGTACTGTTTTGCATGCAGAAATTGTACCTGTTAGAACCGTGAATAGGCAATGCTCATCTGGTTTGCAAGTTGTAGCTGATGTTGTTGCAGCTATCAAAGCTGGGTTTTATGATATTGGTATATAATCTCTGAGTTGCCCATAGTCCTCCACCTTTGAAATTAATAAAGACAAATTTCAATCACTGTTAGACATTTCTTTCTGAAACAGGGATTAGTGCTGGGTTGGAGTCAATGACTGTTAATCCTATGGCTTGGGAAGGATCAGTTAGTCCAATAGTGAACTTCTTTTCTGCATTGCATTGTAATTTTAATTTTCCAGCGATGGTTTCAGTTGGTGAGTGTGATTGACATTCAACGAAGTAATTCTCAGGTGAAAACGATGGTACAAGCACAAGATTGTCTCCTTCCAATGGGTATCACCTCAGAAAATGTCGCTCAGCGTTTTGGAGTAACAAGGCAGGAGCAAGATCAAGCTGCAGTAAGTTGATTATAAGGAATTTAATTGACATGATCTTCAAATTTGAAGTTGCATGTTCATGTCTTCCCAACATCCTTGTCAGGTTGAGTCACACAGAAAAGCTGCTGCAACCACTGCTTCAGGGAAAATTTAAGGATGAGATAATACCAGTTAAGACCAAGGTATCAACTGTGTCAGTTGAGAATTTTTATGTAATCTCTTTTCTCTTTCCTTCGAGTTTATATTTTTCTCGTCTTTTGTTCTTATTATGTAAGGTTGTTGATGCAGCGCATCCCACATCGGGTTTGAAGGGAAACGAAGCAGGCCTTATATGAGGGTGTGGATACCTTCACTAGTAAGACGCGTTTTGGTGGGTGTGTATTGAAGCCCAGCCAAGAACAAAGCCGTGCGGGTGGCGGAAGTAGCCCAAAGCGGACAATATCATCCCACATCGGGTTTGAAGGGAAACGAAGCAGGCCTTATATGAGGGTGTGGATACCTTCACTAGTAAGACGCGTTTTGGTGGGTGTGTATTGAAGCCCAGCCAAGAACAAAGCCGTGCGGGTGGCGGAAGTAGCCCAAAGCGGACAATATCTTACTAGGGTCTGCGCCAGTTGTGGACCCTAAATCTGGAGATGAGAAGTCGGTGACAATATCTGTCGATGATGGAATCCGACCAAATAGCTCAGTGGCCGAGCTGGGCAAGCTGAAACCAGTTTTCAAGAAAGATGGCTCAACCACGGCTGGTAAGTAGAACCTACATCATCTGAAAACTTTTTGGAATAATAAATGTATATATCTATATTTTTACTCTTTACCTCAGGGAATTCTAGCCAAGTGAGTGATGGTGCTGGAGCTGTGCTTCTCATGAAGAGAAGTGTTGCCATGCAGAAGGGGTTACCTATTCTTGGTGTATTCAGGTTTGTAAAATACACTATGAATCTTGCATTTATGTGCCTGGAAAAACCTTCCTATGCTCAAGTTGCCAAACGCCTTTCAAATCTGTATCTTCAAATTTTTTTTAAAAATAACTTTTTGGTTTTATGCTTGTGCTAGTCGTATGTCTTCTTGGGCTATAAGTATTTTTTTCAATAAATTCTCATTCCCCCTATATTGATTGCTGCTTTGACAAACCTGTAGATTAGTCATTTGTCCTTTATAATCATGATTGGCAAGCAAGTTTATAGATGCACAAAGTCTCTAAATGCCTGGCTTTTAGATAAGAACTTGCAATGCTTCAGGTGTATCTTCAATTATTTTTTAAGAGGTCTATGGTACTAAAAGATGAATCAATTAATATCTTAAGATAGATATCTAATTTCAGTCAGCGGAAGTAATCTTCTTTGATCTGCCCATGCAGGAGCTTTGTTGCTGTTGGTGTAGATCCTGCAGTCATGGGTATTGGTCCAGCAGCTGTTAGATCTGCTGGTCTTGAACTTGGGGACATTGATATTTTTGAGATAAATGAGGTATGTCCTTTTTTTTAAAAAAAGAAAAAAAAAAAGGTATTTTAAAGGTAATGACTTATGCTTAATAAGTGTTGCAAGTATTTCATCATGAATGATATCCAGGCATTTGCTTCACAATATATCTACTGCCGTAAGAAGCTTGAGCTCAATCCTGAGAAGATCAATGTCAATGGAGGTGCCATGGCAATTGGACATCCTTTGGGTGCAACAGGTATAGAGCTGTTAATATAATTATGATGATCGTGATATGCAACTGAAACTTATCATATCTAGAAATTAGTTCAAACGTTAATCAATGTCACTGGTGCCTGATGTACCTGGAGCATTGCCGTGTCTGCTTGAATGCTGAGGTTCTGAATCTGTCTTATTTATACTCTATTCCATTACAGTATTTCCACAAACTTTGAAATCTACCTTATATTTAAAATCAGCTGGAATCGTTAGCCTTTTCCTGTAAATGTGAATTGGTTGGCGTTGAAATTGTATGAGATTTGTTGGAATGAGATTTTTGAAATTATAGCTTCATATAATTATGTAATGGGTTGTGTGATGACAGGCGTTCGCTGTGTTGCTACCTTACTCCACGAAATGAAGCGTCGTGGCAAAGATTGTCGCTTTGGAGTTGTGTCAATGTGCATAGGTCTCTCTCTCTCTCTCTCTCTCTCTCTCTCTCTCTCTCTCTCACACACACACACACACACACACATTACTCTTTTAAACATGTATCACTTATTTTCATTCATTACTAATTTAAGTTTTATGCATTTCATCTTTAGGAACTGGGATGGGGGCTGCTACCGTGTTTGAGAGGGGTGACTGTGACGAGCTTTGCAACTCACGTAAAGTCGAGGCACAGAATTTTCTTTCCAAGGATGCTCGATAAGCACCATGAATGCATAATCTTGAATATGCATTTTGGAAGTTAATAATATCATGAGATAAATTGCAGGATATCGCAATAATCCATCTATGTAAGAGACGTTTTGCAATAAATTACAGACTGATGTCCCGCTTGTATTTTCCAGTCATTTATTGACATTTCTTTTCCTTCGATCCTCTTGGATTAAAGTGGATTAGGGTTTGAAAAAGAATCCTTTTCTTTATAGCCTTTTCTATTCGGATAAGAAAGCGCTCTTAATTCAGTTCGGTAGAACGCGGGTCTCCAAAACCCGATGTCGTAGGTTCAAATCCTACAGAGCGTGATTTTTTCTTCGTAGATCGAATTAGATCAAAATGAATGCAATCACTTGCACAGTAATTCAAATTTGACCTCCTGTAGATTAAAGAAAGGAGAAGGCCAACCAAAACAAAAAATGTACCGTTAGTTAATTAAAGGTCTTAATAAGATCTTTTTATACGGAAACCGTATTATGCAAATTGACTTATTTCACTTACTTTCAAGACACTCTCCATGGAGAATAGCTCTCTATCCACACCTTTTTATTTTTTAATAAAAAAAACACCCAGATGGGGATTAATGTCAGATCCCCAACCTATATATTATCAAGACCTAAATGGGTTAAAACGTCTACTCAAGTCCACCCAACTAAAAACCGAAAACAAAAGCAAAAAAAATAATAAGACAACAGCCAAAAGAAAAAATTTAAATCTGGGATGACAAGTGTTGTAACACCCGCTTTCTTTTTTTTTAGAAAAGGCCAAGTTTTCGAAAATAATTTTTCAAAAATATTTTTTCTTAAAACATTTTCCTCGGGTACTACTAAAAAACACTCTCTTTTCTCAATTTCTTTTCTTAACTTAAGTCGCTCCTTAAGTTTATATGGAAAATACTTTCCAAACTTTTACCTTTGCTTTAGCAATAATCCAGACATAATAAAAACTTCCAATCATCAAAAGTTTTAGAACCCACACAGTCGACGTCTGAACAATCATAAATCCGAATAACATAAATTCGGAAAAGTCTACAGAAGCAAATAAAGCAAATAATGCAAATGTTTGACCACCACCGGCTCTTCGTGTCCGCCACCAGCTCACAGCCTGAAAAACATAATGTATGAGGGTAAGCAAACAACTAACTCACCATGGGAAATACTATGTGGTTACTCAGTATAATACTGATATGAACATGAATAATAATAACCGTCTCATCTGAAATCGTCCGTCGGAACATGGGTCGCTTCCCAGCTGGCGACGGACAAACGTCTCATGTGTACACAATTTTACCGTCAAATACGTGAGTCGCTCCCCCCACTCATCGACAGGAGCACTAACCAATGCCTTCGCTCAGGAAAATAGTTCATATCCACGTTTCATACTGTTGCGTTCGCTCAAGCAAGCAGTTCAAATACATATTTTATATCATAACATCAAGCGATTATAAAGAGTAAGGCATAGTAAATTATAGACACCCACCTTACTGCTGACAATGATGAATGAATGCACGTGAATTTGCGTGAGGGATCGACTCCTCTTAATCTACAAATTAAGGATTTAATTATTATTATAGATTTTGATTCGATTGATTAAACCACGCAACCAAGTAAAGCAAATAAAGACAAGTAATTAAGACAGATAATGGCAAATAAAAAATACTTATTCTTCTGACTCGCCTAGAGTTATCGGATAATTTGTAAGTCTCGGACATTCTAATATTTCCATTGAACTGATTCGGCCAGTTCACACGTGGTCAGACCTGGTTCGGCTCGCTGGCCGCTCGGGTCGACCTGGATGCCGCTGCTCGACTCGGGTCTGCTGCACTAGGCGCGCTCACGGCTGCGCGGTCTGTAGGCTTAGGTGTGCTCGTGGTTGTGCATGGTCACTTGCATTCACTAGGTCGCGGGCATTGGTGCGCTGGCGCGCATGGTCACTGGCAGGTTAGCGCTGGTCGCTGGGCACAGGCAGGCTGCAGGGGTTGTGCACGAGCGCTGCGGCACGGCAAGGCTCACGGGCGCTAAGCACTAGACACACGGGTGTACACTAGGTTGTTGTGGGAACACAGCGCACGGCCGCGCAGGGAACGCTGGCGACTGGCGCACGGGCGCGCAAGGGTGTATGGGGTCGATTGCGTACGGGCGCTAAGCAACGGTTGCGGTCTCTGACGGGCGCGGTGCGGTGTCTGCTTGCGGCTGGCTGCGGGAAATGACTGGGTCGGCTCTGCCTGTGACCCGACTACTCCTAGCCCCACCTTTTCCGGTGACATTTCGTCGGCCATTGGCCAACTTCACGCTATTTTAAGCACATAATTTTGGTGTTCTAACCAAGGCCTAAGGGAGTCCAAAGTTCAACCTATCTGAGGCTAAGGTCCTCCCAAAAATCAAGCAAAATTCTTGAAATCACAAATATCATTTAAGGCCACAAACACTGAGCTTTAAACCTCAGATTTAAACACATTTCCATCATGAAATGAGCACATAACATAGCCTCAAGGTAACATAATTAATCAAGGCAAATCTCACACAAAACATGCTCTTTTACTTCCACTTTCAATCTTTAATTTGAGCACAACAATAAGGTCTCATGGTTGGACACAAAATCCGAATTTCAACACATATCAGCATGTTAAATGCATGATAAAGCTCAGCACATTCACAACAAAATAAACACAAAACCAAACATAACATGCTTCATATTTCTCTTCTAAAAAATATCAACCAACAAAGGCATGATTTCAAACTGAAATTGTAACCACATAATACCATTCATACTCGGCCAAAAATAGGCATAAAAGGCTCAGCAAATTCTACCTCTCTTCGAGTATAGAACAAGGCCAAAAAGGGAGGCTCGGGTGTTGGTGCGAGGGGGCTCAGTCTTGCGCTTGGCTTGCAGAAAAACTCGGTTCTTAGGTGCTGCACTGGCCTCAAAAGCTGCTCTCAGCCTTGCTGCGGCTCACGGCCTCCGGACTACGCGCCTTCTCTCTGGCGCGGCTTCACTGAGCAGGATCGACGTGGTGCGTTGGCTTGTTGCGGCTGAGGCTTTTGAATTTTTTTTTTTTTTTTTTGTGAGCTTTTTTTTCCGAACGAGGTTT
>BKCP01008070.1:206455-287427 GCA_008636005.1 Striga asiatica | reverse complement strand
TGCCAAAGGAATTTGATGGTATCCCTGCGACGCGTCCATCATGCTCAACAACTCGCAGCCAGCCGTGGAGTCGACTAGCTGATCGATCCTTGGCAAGGGGTAATGATCTTTAGGGCACGCCAGGTTCAAGTCGCGGAAGTCGATGCACATACGCCATTTGTTCAATGCCTTCCTTACCATAACTGTATTAGATATCCACTCGGGGAATTGGATCTCCTTGATATGCTTGGCTTTCAGTAACTTATCCACCTCGACTTCGATTGCTTTGTCGATTTCAGCGCCGTGGTGTCTGAGTCGCTGCTTCACGGGTTTTCTGAGGGGATCGACGTTGAGTTTGTGCTCCATCACTTCTGGGTCGATTCCAGTCAGTTCTTCAGGTGAAAAAGCGAATATATCCCTGAATTCTTTCAACAATCCCACTAACTGTTCTCGCAATTCGTCCTCCAATTCTCTCCCGACTTTAGTGGTTTGTTCTCTCGACTCCCCAATTTGAATCTCCATCAGTTCCCCGTGGGGCTCGAGGTCACTCCCCCTCGGCCTTTTCTCGCTCGTCATTGGTTTTTTGCCTTCTTTGATTTCGGCACGCTGATTGGTCTTGACTGCGATTTGGTAGCATGTTCTCGACAGCTTTTGATCTCCTCGAGCTTCTCCCACTCGATCTCCTACTGGGAACTTCAGCTTCATGTGATAGGTTGACACAACTGCTTGAAATGCATTGAGCGCGGGTCTCCCCAAGATCACGTTATAAGCCGACTCGACATCAACCACAACGAATCTCACCATTTTGACTTTCCTCAAGTCACCCTCCCCTAGGACGACAGCGAGCATGGTTTCTCCTAGGGGAGCGACTTCTGAGCCGTTGAATCCGAAGAGTGATGTGTGTAGGGGCGTCAGTTCAATGTCAAGCTCCATCCTTCTGAGGCAGTCGTAAAAAATCACGTTTACTGAACTCCCTGTGTCGACAAACACCCGTTGCACTTCGTATCCTGATATCTGTGCTGTTATCATCAGGGCGTCGTTATGCGGCCTCTCGACTTCTCCAACATCTGCCGGTCCGAAATTCATCACTGGTCCGCTCTCCTCGACTTGTTGCACTTCGACTTTCGCATATCGTCCTCGAGCATAGGCCTTTCTTGCTCGATTGGAGTCCCCGTCAGTCGATCCGCCGAAGATCATGTTAATGACTCCCCTTTTTGGTGGGAGTTCTTCTTTTTCCGGCGATCTCACCCTCTTTCGAGGACTCTTACTTCGTTCTCGTCTCCTGCTCGCCCTCTCGATGTCCTTGTATATGAACTCCTTCAAGTGCCCCGCCTTTATCAGCCTTTCAATTTCGTCTTTTAAGTGTCGACAGTCGTCTGTGTTGTGCCCATAGTTTTTGTGGAACCGACAGTATAGGTTGCTTTTGGGCTTCATTGGTCCATCCTTCCTCGTCCGCGGCCATCTTACCACATCGTCGCGGATTTCCCTTTCCATAACCTCCAAAATTCTCGCATGGGGAGCCGACAAAGGTGTATATTGAGTTGGCCTCCATCCTCTAGACCTGCCCTCACCCCTATCGGCTCTCGGGGACCCTCTCCTATCTCCTGTCGACTTCTTTTCCTTCCTGTCGTCTCGACTGTCAGCTTGGGTCATCTTCATGCTCTGCAAGTAGTCGGCTTCGGCCTCCTCAACGTTCATGTATTTGGCACATCTTCCCAGCACGTCGTCGAAACTCCTACCAGGTCGCTTAGCCAAGGAGTTCTTGCATAATCCTGGTAGCAGTCCTCTCGTCAGTCCTCCCGATTTAATTTCCTCTGTCGCTGTTGGACACTCGACACACGCCTTTGTAAACCTCGCCACATACTCTCGTAGCGACTCTCCTTTCTTTTGTTGCATGCTTATCAGCGAGAGATAAGATTTCTCTTGCACCCTTACACTTGCAAATTGGTTAAGGAAACTTGAGCTGAATCCCTCAAAGTCCCGAATCGACCCTGCTGGAAGCTGATGGAACCAATCCTGGGCCGACCCCGTCAAAGTCGTCAGGAAGGCGCGACATTGCACTAGGTCGCTATAACGATGAAGCACGGCCATGTTTTCGAAACTCCTCAAATGTCGAGACGGGTCGGTGGTACCATCATACCATATGTTCAGCTCCCTGAAGCCTTTGGGTAAGTCGGCTCTTAGGATCTGCTGCGAGAATGGGTGTTCTTTGGTTCCTCTGCTCTTTCTCCCGTCGACTCGAGCTTGCAAGTCGCGAACCTGCGCCAGTAGTTGTTCCAACGTCTCGTCCCTTGCCTGTGGATTAACGGTTCGGATGGACGATTCTTCTTCGTCTACCCTTCTGTTTTGTTGCACATTCGACTGGGCTTGTTGCTCGCCGCGCGGCTGCTGCTCGACTCGAGGGGGGTACTCGACGCGAGGCTGGTGCTCGACTCGAGGTGGGCACTCGACTCGGGGCTGCTGTTCTACTGGCGCTATCTGCTTCATCTGGGCCGCCACGGCTTCAGCAATCATTCTCTGCATTTCACTCCTCGTCATTGTCAGAGTCTGTTCCTCGACGCGAGGTCGTGTCTGCTCCGGAATCTCCTGTATCTGTTTTCCCTCGCGTCGAGAGGCCTCCGTTGACTCCTTCTCTCCATCTGGGTTAGGGTTTTGACTTGTTCCTGCCTGAGTCAATACTTGTAACTTTACACCGGTTGGGGTCACAGGCGTTTCTCCGCCTAACGTCAGCCCAGGTGGTGGAGGTCCTCCGAACGGCAACGTTCCCGTCATCTGAACTATGGAGTGTTTGGTGGTGGGAAGTGGTGGTGGCCTCTTGTCCATCCACGTCCCTCTGAAGTCCTCGCTCAGGTTCCTCTGTAAGCTCTCCTTCTCCGCCATTGTCAAACAGATCGGAACTGGGTGTGAAGCTCTTCCTTCCTTTAAGAACTCCCCACAGACGGTGCCAAATGATGGGTCTACTTCTGGATCTGGAGTAAACCGGTGGTTGTGAGCTCAGATCTGCTTGAACCGTCTTTAAACCGTTGCTGGACCGCAAGAATTCCTGCAAAAACTCAACGCCGGAGGTGTTTCCGGCGTAGAGCCTCCGACGCTCAAGTCAGTATGAGAGTGATGAAGAGAGGCTGCGCAGCAGCTATAGGGGAGAGTGGAATGAATGAGAGTTAGGGTTTTAGGGTTACCTCATCTCCTTTATATAGGAGTGAATACTTACGCGAAGTGCCCAAAATACCCAAGTCGGTGGACCTAGAAGGTCCAAAATGCCCCTGTCGATTCGTCTCCCCTTTGTTGCTGAGTCATCGCGAGATTCCTTCTTATCTTTCCCAATGTGGAGGACTTTGGATATGTTACAAGTGTGATGAATCGTCATCACATCTTTGTTGTTTAGGTATTCGAAGTCGACTTCGAGATCTAGGAAGTCGACTCGTGGATATGTGCGGATTCGGAGGTTACGCTTGACTAGTTCTTTAAGACGGAGTCGTCTTCAGAGAGTCGTCTTAGTTCAGTCGACTTCTAGGGGTCGACTTAGAGTATCTGGATGACTAGGAGCTTGGCTGTTCCTCTTTCATTGATGTCGATTAGAGAAAGTCGGTGGATTAAGGTCGACTTGCAAGAGTCGACTAGACCAATCTCGGCTTCTTCTTGATTGCTTTTAGTAGATCGACCTTTGGGAAGTCGATTTGGGCATGTCGACGGGGTTATGTCGACGTGCGAGTAATTCGAGTGGTTCGCCGGTTGAGTAATAAGCTTCTGGACCGGGTTATCCTTATGTGGCCATATCAGATATAATATACGTTAATTTATTTAATTACTGATAGTTAAATTAATCGACTTCTCGAACAGAAGCTACCACCATTCAATGTGTTATTATTATGTTATAATTTAATCCACCAGTAAGGTTTAACATAATAATCCTTCTGAAACTCAACTCGGGGACATAGTCAAACCTCAACTTTGTGAAGTACGTGGTGACCGTAAATATTATAAAAGAACACCATGTCATGTAGGAATCACTATCCAAAACAGACAGTTATTGGTCCATTAGAATAAACCTCACTTTGCCAATTCAAAGCAGTAACTACTACATACATGTGTTTGTTTATATCTTACGGGTTAAGAGAAAGCAGTAATTAACTGAGGCCTAGTTTGTTTATGATCTACTAAGAAGTAGGTTGAAGGATGTAGATATCCTCAAAACCTGGAAAACTGCGTATTCATTGAACTTATTCAAAATTGGAATTTTTGTGAGATATTCAAATAAAAAGGGTAAGGGTATAGAAAGTATTTCTACAATATCTAATCTACATAAATATATGATATATGTAATCCAGGAATTTGGAAATTGGGTTGACGGAATCCAGTTATGGGATACCATTTTTCATTTATATATGCTATTTCTGTTTATGTCAGAGGTTAATTACATCAAGCCTCGACTTCTATGACTTCACGTCACTTCGCTTCGTTCGTTGGGGACCAAAGTATTACATCTCTTTTTTCCTTCACTTCACTTCGCTTCTAAAGTACACTCGCTAGCCGATCAGTATGAAATGAACTGCTCCCCTCTGGGATCCTGCTAATACACCGATGTGTATTAGTTTGACTATTTAATCAAGACCAACTATACCACCCACACTACAACCGTCCTAATGTTTTGTTCAATTTCCATCTAGGTTGGGAACTAATTGTTTATGTTTCGCAAGTAACCGATAAATGATCTTCTACCTATCCGTGATGAACCATTTATCTAAATGCAAAGCAACATAACATAGAACTTTGTTTAATCTAACATGAATTCTAATTCAACATAAATATTGTGAATAACATCTAAAGCAAAGCTTTCAGTATATACACTAACAATCACCCACTTATACTTAAAGCTTACGTTTTTCTAGTATACATTTTTCAGTCCTTATTCTAAAAGACACATGTCGATCTTGGCACCACACATCTGATTCACATTCCTTTCACGTGTCTGGCGAAGATTTTCTCCGACAGACTCTTCGTGAAAGGATTAGCTAGGTTGTCCACTGATGCAAGCTTGGCAACCTCGACGTCTCCTCTTCCTACGATCTGTCGTATTATGTGGTATTTGCGCTCTATGTATTTACTGGCTTTGTGGGCTCGTGGTTCCCTCGAGTTTGCTAATGTACCTCTGTTATCCTAATAAATTGTGACAGCATGTGGTAAACTCAGAATCACTTCAAAGTCCACCGAAAAGTTTCGGAGCCATATTGCCTCTTTTGCTGCTTCAGAAGCTGCGACATACTCCGCTTCCATGGTAGAGTCAGCCAAACTTTTCTTTTTGGCACACCTCCATGAAATGGCTCCACCTCCCTGTGTAAACACATAACCTGAGGTAGATTTACTTTCGTTCCGGTCTGACTGGAAGTAGGAATTGTTGTAACCCAGCAGTAGCAAGCTATCTGCATGGTAAACTAACATGTACGCCTTAGTCCTTCTTAGGTACTTGAGTATATGCTTCACCGAAGACCGTCCTAGGACTGGGTTACTTTGATATTTAGCCACTAAGCCTATGGTGTAGCTACTCTCGGGCCTTGTGCACAGCATTGCATACATGAGGCTTCCAATTGTCGAAGCATAAGGACTACCTTCATGTACTCTATCCCTTGAGGTGCTGTAGGCGACATCCCCTTAGATAGAGGTACTCTATCTCGAAAAGGTCAAAAACCCGTTCTTGGAGTCCTGCATGCTGAATCTAGCCAGAACAGTATCTATGTATGATGATTAGGACAAGCACAACATGTTGGGACCCATGAAGATCTCGTTATGTATATGTAAAAGTTACGAATTTAAACAATCAAAGATAAACTTATGCACAGCGGATCTAGAGGTTTAAAGTTGAAAACTTACGGCTTAAAATTGCAGATTTAGAGATCATCGGAACTCTCCGAATCTGCTGGGCAACCAGATTAATGCCTCGTCGGACTTTGAATATTGAAGTAACTATGAATTTTGTTGATACAAGAGAAACATATAATAGAAGTAACACAATCGTCGGCAACACATTTGCCTCTATAGTTGCCTTTACCAACTCTAATAATAATCTGGATCCAGAACCTAAATCAAGTGCAGAGTGCCGGAAGCGGTCCGATTGGCTAAGATGGAAAGAGGCAACTAAGGCTGAAATAGCCTCGCTAAATAAACGAAAAAAAAAAAATTCTCTATTGTGCGTACACCTCAAAATGTTATTCCAATCGGATATATATGGGTGTTCGTACGAAAGAGAAATGAAAATAATGAGGTGGTGAGATACAAAGTGAGATTAGTTGCTCAAGGGTTTTCGTAGAGACCTGATATTGATTTTGATCAAACATATTCTCCTATAACGGATGATTTCGCTATTTGATATCTCTGCCAGTAACTATGAATTTAGATATAAAGTTAATGGATGTCGTGACCGCATATCTATAGGGGTCATTAGACACAAATATTTATATGAAAATTCCTAAAGAATTAAAGGTTCCCGAAATAAGGGAAAATGAAACACCCAACATGTATAGCATTAAATTACAAAACCTGTTATATGGCTTAAAACAATTGGGTAGAATGTGGTACAATCGACTGAGTGAGTTTGTATTGAAAAATATTTATGTGTAACGATGTGCGCCAGCGTGTGTTAATAATGAAGTCAACAAGCAGTTGTTATATCAATTCAGTCTATGTCGATGACATAAATATTATTGGCACACGTGAGGAGCCTGATAAAGCTAGCTCATGCGTAAAGACGGAGTTTGAAATGAAAGATTTGGTTAAAACCAAAATATTGCCTCAGCCTGCAGATCGGGCATCTCCTAGAAGGAATTTTTGTACACAAGTCAACCTACCTGAAGCAGGTTTTAGAAAAATTCTATACGGATAAATCTTATCCACTTAGCACACCAATGGTTGTTCGATCCTTGAAGTGGATATGGATCCATTTAGACCTAAAGAAGATACTGAGCAGAAGTTCCTTACTTGAGGATCATTAGCGTACTTTATCTTGGAAATTGCACCAAGCCTGATATTGCATTTGCAATAAACTTGCTAGCAATGTTTAGTGCTTCTCCTGTGAGGAGACACTGGAAGGTATTAAAAATATTTTTAGATACCTTCAAGGTTCACATGATCTTGATTTACTTTATAAGAATAACCTAGATATGAGATTGTTAGGCTATTCAGATGTTGGTTATATGTCTGGTCCTCATAATGCCAAATCTCAGACTGGTTATGTTTTCTTCTGTGGTGGTATTGCACTTTCTTGGAAGTCGGTTAAGCAATCCATGGTTACTACATCTTCAAACAACTCAGAGATAATTGCTTTATATGAGACTTCACGACAATGTGTATGGTCAAAATCTTGAATCCAACATATCCGTGGGTCGTGTGGAATTTCAAATGATATAACCCCCACTGTCTTTTACGAGGACAATGCAGCTTGTGTTTTACAAATGAGTAGTGGGCATGTTAAAGGAAGCATGACAAAACACATTCATCCAAAATTCTTTTACCCACATGAGCTCCAGAAGAGCAGTGAGATTATTGTACAAAAAGTACGGTCTAGCGAGAACTTGACAGGCCTAATCACCATATTCTTTCCTACATCTACTTTTGAAAGATACATTTATGGTATTGGTATACGTAAACTGAAAATACTATTGTCTTCAGGGGGAGGGACAAACTCAAAATAATTGCAAAGATTAGGTCCTGAAGACCAAATGTTGTACTCTTTTTTAATTAACTCAGTTTTTCCCATTGTTTTTATTAGTTGACAATTTTTAATGAGGCAGCTAGTGAAACACAAGAATTTATATAAATCATGTACTCTTTTTTCCTTCACTACTTTTTTTCTTTTTTTTCCTGTCGGGTTTTTATTAACAAGGTTTTTAATGAGGTACGTAGTAATGTCCAAAGGAGAGTGTTATAAATATATTATGGTATGTGGACATTACTAAAATATTTATTGGGCCTAAAGCCCATTAGCCATGTTAGATGAGGTTTAGGTCTTTATGTGAACCCTGTAAAAAGAAAAGGGAAAATTTTGTGTATACCACACGAAAGTTAAAATATTTCATAAATACCAACAATCAATAATTAATTTTGTTCCTACATAATAGATAATAAATATCTACATAAACCCTAAAAATCAATTACAGGTGGTGCGACCTCCATTCTCTAATGTTATGCCCATGATTCACATTCCCTAATTTTATCCCCATGATTCACAGCCTGTTTGAGAAAAAAAAAATAAAAAAATCGTCCTCCATCCATATGAAAAAATAATATAAAAAAATTGTAGTNAGTGAATTTATAGTTTATTAATGGTATATGTATCGTTTTTTTTTATTCATGGTATATGTATCGTTTTTTTTTAGATATATTAAAGGTATTTGTTTTTTATATTATGTGGATGGAGTCGCCTATGATGATTTTCATTCAATTATATGTGATGAAATGGATTATGTATATAAACTATATATATATATGTACAACAAAAAAAATTTGGTTTATTCTTATTTTAAATCAGTGTTTGAATATTTTGTAGTATATGTTGCGTTTGCGTATTTTTTTCGTAAAAATTGCAGTTACAACGAAGTATATGTTGAATTTAAAAGTCAATATAACTTTTCATGTCTTGAATGGAAAGTATATATTGAGTTTATATTTAATATATAGTTAGTATATGTTGCAATATTCAGTAAAATGTTGCCAGCTCTTTGATCAAAGACAATCTATATGAACAAGATATATTGTTTATAAAAGGAACAAAAACATGAAATTAGAAAACATTATATAAGCAAAACAACTGATATGAACCAGATTTCAATCACGTCAATTGAACATATCAGGTCTTCTAGGCAATTATCCTTTGCAAATAATGTCAACAATCTACAGGGATCATCACAACCCACAACAATAAAACCCGATAAGGAATTAAANAAAAGAATAAACTGGCAAAAAAAGAAAAAAGACAATGTTGGGAGATAAAATATCTCCTAGTACGGCGCCGGGGCATCAAAACCGTAAAACGGGCGGCGGGGTCGCAAATGTGGATAGGGTCGCAAATATGGGTAAGGTAATGCAGGACTGTTCAACCGGTCTGAAACCGTACCAAATCAACCGAAATAACGGTTCGGCTCGGTTTCAAACCGTAAATCCATCGGGTATATCGATTCGGTTACCAGTGATACAGTAAACTGGAGAAATGACAAAAGTAAACTGGAGAAATGACAAAAGAAAAAAACTACAATTCGTGAGTTACAATTTACAAAAATAACAATAACTAGCTACTTAATAATTTCACCCAAGCAAACTAAAAGTGTGCATTTCATGCTGAAGATTTCAGTTTAATGACCAAGGCATCAATTGGCCAAACTTCTGATACAAACAGGGGTCTAGCACACCCCAATTTCTGGGTAACTATCTAATGAAAGAAAATTATTTATTTGTGCTTGGACTGAAAAACATAAAAGTAGGCAAAGGGTATGAGGATTTGAGCAACTTAGGTTACTAGTTTGCTTTCGTCTCCTATTAATTAAGCTCTGCACACAAAGTTTTGGTCAAGCAATTTACTCTGTTGACATAATCTGCAATCTGCAGGTTACTAGTTTGCTTTTGTCTCCTATTAATTAAGCTCAATAAGGTTCAGTAGATTTTAGGTGGAATGCACATGCATTACAACCCCTGCTCCTATTCACATTCCTCTTCCTCATTCCATCATTCCACTTGGATGCAGGTTCTAATTTTAAGTATTCTTCATTGCATTGAACGAACTTGCATCAACAACTAGTAGAGCACCAATGAGTTTCAATCAATACAAAATTGAACAAACAACAGAGCACCATTGAGTTTCAATCAATACAAAAGCTGACAGAAGGAAGATATCAAAACTCAGACACCAGCCAATAATTGAACAACGCTACCCAAATGCCTAAACATCAAACAACCAATACACAATTGAACCAAAACTAACAATTGAACTGTAATGTTAAGCGATGATACAAATAAAAATCCAGGATGTGATTCTGTTGCAGCATGCAGGCAACGACGATACTTAACAATAAGTAATACATAAGCAATATATATAGACCCACGAAACATATAAACATCCTTGTGCATAACCAAAAATCGAGCTGAAAAGCTTCCAAAGCATTTACTTAAGGGACAACCCCACATACACAGCTATTGCACATAACAGGACCACTACAAATCCGCCTACAGGAAAAAGGTAAAACTTGCATGGTTGAAAAGTTCCAAACCATTCCCTTCGATAGAAACCAAAACAAAAGCCTTTTTCTTTTCTTTTTTCCTTCTTAATTCAATAAAGAAACAGATGGTCAATCAGAAAGCAAACCTAGACATTCTTCCTTGGCCTGCCCCTCTTTCTGGCTGTAGGTGCAGCAGCAGCAACCGGTGGTGCATTCTGAGGTGGCTGTGGTGGCGGCGGAGGTGGCGGAGATGGCGGGGCGGAGGTGGGATCTGCCTGCACCTCCTCCGGTGGTGCTGGTGCTGGTGCTGGTGCTGGTGCCGCCTCACTTTCCCCAAACATTGGCGGCATCCATGTAGGAAACCCATTTCCCTTCCCAGAATTGCCTCCGGCAAACCCCATGGGGAAAAAGCCCCAACAGCAGTAATACGCCTCTGACCCAGGCACCATGGGCGGCATAGACAAGATCGGGGCCGCCGTGAAAGCTCTCTTGCAGTTCTCGTTGTCACATCTCAAGCAACAGCCCTCGTAGATCCTGGGGTACTCGTACAGATTGTAGCAGTAAGGGCACGCCGTCCAGATGTTCCCCGCCAAGCTAGGGTTTTCGCTGGCGGTCGATTTCACCCCGGCGACGTCAGCTTCGGCGGCGGTGGTGCCACCGCCGGCGCTGGAACCGCCTCTCGCGCTACGGCGGACGGGAATTTTTTGATGCGGGTTATCTCCCCTCGCCTGCGGCTGACTTTTCTGCTGTTGATTGAAATGCTGCTTTTTCGCGGCCACGAGATCCACCTTGGTGAACCGGGAAGCGAGCTCGCCGTCGTACGCCGATTTCTTGGCTGGATCTGAGAGCACGGCCCACGATTCGGCTACGAGCCGGAAGGCCGAGTCGGAGAATGGGAACTTGTTCTTGTCCGGGTGGAGGAGGAGCGCGAGCCGCCGGTACTGTTTCTTGATCAGCTCGGCTTCGTCTGTGCGCTGCGGGATCTGGAGAACAGCATACCAATCCGGCTGGCTGCTGTTGAGCCGCTTGTTCTCGGCGGCCAGGAGGACCTCGGCCACGGCTAGCATCTGATCGGAGCCATCGAGCAGCGGCTCCGTCTCCTGAGCCAGAATGGCGAAGTCCCTGCAGCCGCCGTAGTCCTTGTTGCGGAGGAGCTTCTCGGCGATGCCAAGGAGACGCTCGGCTTCGGCTCGGCTTGTCTCCATTGTAGGCTCTTTTTAATTTTTTTCTTTTCTTTTTTCAGATTTGTTTTCCGAAATTTAGGAATGTTTATGAGAAGCTCTCTTTGGGTTTGGTGAAGACAACGATGGCTGATGGTAATTCATTGGATAGAATGTAGTGCGCTGATGAGTTTATGTAACCGTTCGATTGAGATATCCAAATATCAACGTTACAATGAACACAATAATGTTTGCAAAACTATGTGAATTAAAAGCAAAATTATGTAAATTAAACTTTTGTAATCACCAAATTTGCTCAATCTATATATATATATAATTGCTAGCTAAGCAATAAATTTTATCTAATAAATAAAACCTAATAAATTTTACTTATGTGGCAAATCATTAATAAAACCTAATAAATAGAACCTAATAAATTTTATTTATGTGGCATTAATACACCCAATCTCATTAATAAGAAAATATTTCATTACATTTTTTAGGGTTAATTAAGACAAAAACCATTATATTTTATGTTAATTGATTAATAATTATATTTTTTATTGAATAATATAATAGTTAATATTAAAATTAGTAATTATATTTTATACTAAATAATATATGAAAGTTACATAAAATTATATTTTACACTAAAATCAATATTTTTTTATATGATAAAGCGGTTGTTTATTAATAAATTAATTTTTTTTATGTCATAGTAAAATTTCTTAAAATCACATAAGCAATTGTTATAATAAATGTAATATTTTTCAGCTAATTAATTGGTCATGATCACTCAAAATTATAAAAAGTATATATTTATTACATTTTATGCAATCAATATAGTGATTCGTATACAATCAAATCGTGTGTACTATTTATTTTAACCAATGATCAAATTTTAAAATATAATACTATTATATAATTTATAATTTTAATATTATATACATAAATATAACTTATAATACTATATATTTGAAATATAATACAATTATATAACTTATAATTTTTATATTATATACATAAATATAACTTATAATATTTAATTTTATTTACATCTGTGCAAATGCACAGTATCGAATACTAGTAAGATGTTAAGGTTGTGATTGATATGGATTTGACTGAATTTTGCTTGTTTTATTTTTATCTGCATAGTTAATTTTGAAAATGTGGTATGACTAATTGTTAGTGGAATTTAAGTTTAAATTAAAATATTATTTAAAATAAAATAATTAAAATTTAGTTAATGTAAAAATAGAAAAAAAATTATTGGAAGCGATTATTAGTTACCAAATGAGAAAGGAATATAGTGAAATAAATGAGAATAAATCTGGATCAATGGATACATCATGTCAATGGCTAGGATTAAGCCAAATATTGGTCAATTATTAATGACAATATAATAAATACGTAAATATATGGTGGTCAAATATATAGATTTGACCACTAAATAAGGGTAATTTTGACAATTGGTTAAAACACATCAACATGTGGGGCTCCCCACCTCCAACATTAAACCCATTCACCTACCCCGTCATTCACCTACCCATCCACCAACAACCCCATTAACTCTCTCTCTCTCTCTCTCTCTCTCTCTCTCTCTCTCTCTCTCTCTCTCTCTCTCTCTCTCTCTCTTTCTCTCTCTCTCTCTCTCTCCTCACATAGTACACATACATACTCACATCAAGCACCAACAACTCAACCGTTGTCCGTCGTCAACCGCTTGTCGCCTACCACATACCACCTGCCGGATGAACACCACCGCCACCTGCTGGACGCACACCACTTCAGACACCGCAGGACAACACCATTTGCAGCCTGTCGGACTCCGACTGCCAACACTGAACCGTCGCCGTCTGTCTCGTCGCCACCGCCACAGTTCGAAACTACTTCACCCCCGACCAGGTCCGCCATCTCCACGATCGGACAGCCACATACATGAACACTTCGCCGTCGACGGCCATGAGCAATTCTACATCGCCTGCCTCCGGCTCCTCCGTCAAACGCCTCGCGTGCCGCCACAACGTCTACAGCAATCGTCAGGGCTTCGGTCGCCGCGCGAGTCCAAGTCCTGGCCAATTCGAGTCGGCCGTGAGATCTCGCCTGGGATGATTCTGGCGACACTGTTCCGCCGTTCAAATTCCACAGACATGGTCGGGCTGTTGATTCGGTCGCCTCCAACAAAAGGAAGAGTCGATTAGGCTGAAGATAGTGGCACTATGTGTGAGGATGCGTTAGATTTAGAAATTTTAGGGTTAGGGGTGATTTAGTAAGAATTATGTAAGTTTTAGAGACAACAAAAACAATTTTTAGAACTTTGGATATAATGTAATTAATGGGTTAAATATACATTTTATTACAAACTATAATAAATGTAGAATGTTAAAAAATGAATAATGTGTGTATGGATATGCATATTAGATGTTCATAAATTTTAGTATAGTTCATGTTAACTGATTGATTAAATATGTAATTTATTAAAAATTTAATAATTATACAATTATGTACAGTGCATTGCACAACAACGATAAATAAATTGCACAATAGCGTGTGTATATATGCACATTAAAAATTTTAAAAAAAAATCAGATTACCGGATGCAATTTTGATTTTTTTAATTAGGTTTACAGATTTTAAGATAGGTTTACGTTTTTTTTGGTAAATTTGATAAATTTAAGGGCTTAATTGCAATTTCAACAAGTTTGATATATTACAATTTAGTTCAAGGGTGAATTTGTAATTAATCAAACTATGATTAATACTTAAATATTTTTATTTAATATTTAATAAATTTATATTTTTGTAGCTTAAGTATATAATTTTTTACATAACAAATATTATTATAGAAATAATGATATTTCTTTACATAGTTTCGGTTAAGTAAAAAAAAAAGAACTTAAATTGGACCCACATAATCGAGTTTGATTTTTAAGAAAATAAAGACAATTAAGCTGAAATTTAAATTTTGCAAACTGAAATTTAATTTTTTCTATCCAAAAGAATTAGTTTGGTCGATTTTTGTTGACATTGTTCGATCTAATAGTCATTAATGTGCAATTCATATAACCTTAATGTGCACTTGCAAAACATATATATATATATATATATATCTCTCTTATCTATATATGAAAAAGTGTATGGTCTTTAAAATTTGACAAGTGTCCACTTTTGGTGATGTAAAAAACTAACAAGTGTCCAGTTTTTATTACATTTTTGCCACTATTTGAAATGGATTTAATTTATGGGGGTTAATTCAATTTTTTTTTCTTTTTCAGTGCAGGCCGGTTTTTTTGGGGATGTCAGATGTAAATGACCAAAATGTCTCATATCTTATACTGCTTTTTGAGGTGAGTATGGTAAATTCCATATTCATTTTCTTAGTGGAGAAGACTTCTGTTCCCACACGCAAAAAGGCCGGATTTTCTTCCTCTTCAAGCCACAGTTATCACTTGTCACCTCCTTTACCTGCTCTCATTCTTTTCCAAATCACAGCGCCCCACCAAATCTTCACCTTCTCATTTCAGGAATAAATATGTAGAACTCGGTAGGGTTTTCTTTTCGAATCGATTTTTCATAACCTCCTTCCCTGGCGACTTGACAGATCTCCCTTCTCTAGATGCTCTCTCAGTCCCTCTACGTCGCTCGCCTCCTTTGTGTCAAACACGTCGACGATTTGAAATGAAATAAACTTAACTCAAAGTCGCTTCCTTATGGCTCAGAGACAACAAGCGGTGCTCCAAGAGGGTCCAATTTTGCCGCAACGACTATCCGACGACACGAAGGCCAATTTTTCAAAAACCTGGGAAGTCAGGAGCCAACACATATCCCTTTAATTACTCAGTTGAGTTTGTTTACATTTTGTATTCTCGGATTGAAGTGAAGAGCTTTCCAGAAACTGTAAAGCCTCTTTGATCCTACAGTCAGGGAAGTTATATTGTTGGAGTAAATATACAGAGTCGAGAAGCAGTTGTTGTTAAATTGGTGAGTATCTCTTAACTGAGAATATTGAAATTTTTTTCTCTTATATATATATATATATATATCGTCAATTCTTCTTATTCTTATTGTGGAATGTTGAAATTTTAGTAGGGAATGAGGAATTATAAAATAAAATGAGGTGAAGATTATGAAGTTCATGTTGTTTATACGTTTCTGTTAATGTGTGTAATAACTGATCGATATGTATACATGTCTAATTTGGCAATTGTTTTAAAGTACTTTGCTTTTTAAGGAGACTTTGATCCTATATTTGATGGTTATATCAAATTGAACCTTGTATATATGTATTTTTTTAATTGAACCTTTTATCTTATCAACCTTCATGTATGTTAAATTTATTCTGTATATTTAGTATTCTGAAGGCACAAATTATTTTCTGCATGAATCTGTTAAAACTAAGCACCCTCAGCTTCACTGTGAATCAAAATTGTATATGCTTCTTCAAGGAGAAAGTGCGTATGAATAATTTTTTATCTATCATCATCTCTATCGTGCACGGAGTCCATTAAACTTTTTCCTTCCTTGTGAAGCTGGGATTCCCCATCTTAAATGGTTTGGAATTGAAGGTGAGTACAATGCCATGGCTATTGATCTTCTTGGGCCTAGCTTAGAAGATTTGGTCAATTATTGCAATAATAAGTTCACATTGAAAACTGTACTGATGCTAGCGGATCAATTAGTAAGTAAGCCACCAATTTTTAAACGATCATCTGTATGGTTGTTTGTCTTGCTGTTTTACTTACTACTGGTTTTCTATGTAGATAAATAGAGTTGTATACATGTACTCAAGAGGGTTTCTGCACCGTGATATAAAATCTGTGAACTTCTTAATGTGTTTGGGACGCAAATCCAATCAGGTACTTTATGTTGTATTCCTAACTCTGTCTTTTTCTTTTTCTGTATTGTATGTATGGTTTATGTTTATGTGTTGTTTCTGATCAATCAGTTGCAGTAAGACGATGCAAATCGCACAATTGGTTCTATCGTTTTTGAGACCTTGAGGAGCCGACGAATCCAATGGCGGAGACGAACACCCGTCGTGCTTTAGCTGCAGCTGGTTCCGATGCTACATGAGCTACTGGGTGAGAAAATGTGAATCAAATCGAACTGATTCATAGGATTAAATGAAATAATCCTTTGATTAACAAATTTTAGTTGTTTATAATGTTTGCTTCTCTTAGTTGAATGGCGACAGATTGTGTTGTTTTCTCAATTCAAAAGAGGAAAACTAAGTATTCAGGCGTGGAAAAGTGAGCGGAACGCACAGTTTTGATCAATCTAGCCTTTCAAGTCGAGTAAATAAAGTTACTTTTGTTGACATGGTATCAAATTGTTTGTTATTGTTTCTTTTTACTGATAAAGCTGATGTGTTGTTAACGCAGACCAAGACCGTGGAGGTGGCGTGATGTGAGTGAGAGGTCCAAGAGCCATACTAAGACCGCGAAACACAATTTAAAGAAGCCGTACAAGCTGGAGCGGCACCACAGGCTGAAGGGTAAGTATTAGATTGTTGAATTAATAAATGTTATTATTGTTTTTGTATGTTCATGCTTGTTTGGATTTACATGTAATGTTTACGTGTTTAAGAGGTATTCTTTATTATTTATAATTATCATTATGATTTAGTGATCCTGAGTGTACATATTTCTTAGTGGTTGCATGTATCATTTTTTGTTTGTTTGGTGCATGATGGAGATTTTGACAGTTGTATTTAGATAAATGGTAGTGGCTTAGGTAACTTGTGCTGGGGTAATTTGGTGTGTTCTAATGTGAATGTATGGTTTCTTATCAGTTATAGGTCTAATTATTTTCTGGTACGTATAACTTTGTTTCTTTTTTAGCCTTCTTTATTTGGGGTTTTTACTTTTTACTAATCCATTTTTGATTTTTTCCTTCAATCTTTTCATTGTAGATTCAATTGTTTTTATCTAAATTAAAGCATTTTGTCTGGAAATGCATCTCAGGTACTCTTCATGTTGCTGCTCACTTACACAAAAGGGGAATTGAATTGGACACTACATGTGCTATTTGTGGTGAAACTATAGAGACTGTGGAACATTTACTGTTCGATTGTCAAAGAGCTTTAAGGTTTTGGAAGTTAAGCCATATTCAGTGGGATGGTCTAACTAAATTCAGAGACTCATTCAAAACATGGTGGTACCAAGTATGCTCTATTGATCACTCTGAGGTTGCTGAAGCTCGAATTCAACTCACAACATACATGCTTTGGTGGCTTTAGAAGTCAAGAAATTTGTGGATTTTTCAGAATCGCTTAATCCCAGAACGCACACTTCTTCAGATGGCTTTGGCCGATTGGATGGACTTCTCTGCTTCATTGTAGTTTAGCTTTGTTTCTCTTCCCTTTGTTTTTTGTTCTGTTGTAGTTTAGTTTTGTTTGGTTTCTGGAATTCTGTTGGAATAACTCCCTCACTGGGCTTTGTAGCAGTGGCGGGGTGTTATTTCTTTGGTATTGTCCTATTTTGGTTCTCTTATTTTTTTTCTTTTGAGGTTCTAGACCGCTTCGTGCGTGTCTCCCAGTTTGGTCTTAGTCCGTTGGTTGTTTCTCCTTGTATTCGAACTTGGTTCGCTTTGAGTTTTAATATAGTTGCATCTGTCGTTTTGGGAAAAAAAAAAGTGAATATGTAAGACTCATTCCTAGCCACAAGATTGGTACAAAATGTGTGGCCACGATCTAACTCTTTATTTAAATAATAATTCTTTATTTTTATTATTTTAATTATGTAAATATTATTGACCATTGACTGTTGACTCCGGCATTGACTGTTGACTTTTGGCGAGACCCGTTGACTTTCGATGTTGACCATTGACTTCTGGCGTTGACCCATTGACCTTAGTAGCATTATGTATGAAGTAAATATGCATTCAGCACTATGCACTTAATATGAACTAAATATGCATTGGGTATGAATTGCATACGCAATCCTTAGGAACTAAATATGCACCAATAATATCAACTAAGTATGCACCTGTTATGAACTAAATATGTATCACGAATGAACTAAATGTGCAGCGAAAATATGCAATAAAAAATGCTTTTATATATTTAATTAAAATATAATAAACTATTAATTTTTCTTTTATAATTAATTTAAGTTTCAATTGATTAATATAATTCATTGATCTACACAAATAAATAGTTATGATTGGATCTCACATGAACTAAATATGCACTGTTTATGAACTAAATATGCATTTCGTATAAACTAAATGTGCATCATCACGAATTAAATATGCATCATGTATATATTTAATTTAAATATAAAAATATGCACTTTGGATTAACTTAATATGCATTTCGTATGAACTAAATATGCATTATGAATGGACAAAATATGCACGACGTATATATTTAATTTAAATTAATAACAAATATGCATTTTGTATAAACTAAATATGCATCATTAATGAACTAAATACGCACCATCAATGAACTAAATATGCATCATTATATATTTAATTTAAATACAACAAATATGCGCATTTCGTATTAACTAAATATGCATCATCAATGATCTAAATATGCATCATGAATGAACCAAATATGCATCATAAATTAACTAAATATGCATCATTATATATTTAAATATAAATATAACAAATATGCATCACGAATGAACTAAATATGCATTTTGTATGAACTAAATATGCATCACGAATGAACTAAATATGCATTTTGTATGAACTAAATATGCATCATGAATTAACTAAATATGCATCATTATATAATATATAACAAATATGCATTTCGTATGAATATGCATTTCGTATGAACAAAATATGCATCATGATTGAATTAAATATGCATCATGTATATATTGAATTTGAACAGAACAAATATGCCTATGGTTGAACTAAATATGCATTATGTATGAACTAATAATGCATAATAAATGAACTAAATATGCATTATTTAAATAATTAAATATAACAAATATGCATCGTGATAAACTAAATATTCATTAGGTATATATCTAATTTAAATAAAATAAAATGCACTATTATTTATAACTCAAATTTGCATTGTGCATTATCTAAATACAGATAAGTAATAAATCAAATGTGCATAAATTATATATAATTGTTCTTATCTAATGAGTATATGCAATTTTAAATTTAATGGAGTTTGAGATAAAAGAGACCATGATTTGAGAAAAATAAAATAAAATGAAATAAACAAAACACATCTTGAGAAATTTGATAATTGAACCCAAAATTGAGAGAACCAAAATTTGGTTCAGCATAGTGGACGACTCAAAATGTTTAAACGTATTCATTCTTATGCAGTTTAAATAGGTTTTCCCACTCCTAAATAATAGCAGGACCCAATCTGTCAATCAAACATAAATTTATGGTAAATAGTTGTTAGCTGATTGCATTAGCTGTTTTCACCAGCGGATTAAATTAGCTGTTTTGACCAGATGATAGTATTAGCGGTTTGTAAAAATATGTTTGGTAAAATTAGCTGTTAACATGTAAAATTACTAATAAGGACATCATCATAATTTATCATTCTTATTTATGTTGAATTTATAATTATAAAAATAATTAACATTATAAATATTTATTAAATTAATTTAAAATATAGAAAAGTATAAATAATAATAAAATGAAAATATTTCTTAATTGAATAAATAAGATCACATCATATAAACAAAACTAATAATAAGTCATCACTATTTAAAAAATCTAAATATGAGTCAATTGCAATATATCTCATTACAATTGAAAAACAAAAAATCAAAGTAAATAAAATTTACAGTAACAAATTTTCAAAAGTTTTCATGGTCATCTAAGTAACTAAATACATCATTTATTTAGAATTTTCTTTTGTCCTTTTACTTTATTAAATTTCTCAAATTGTTTGGGTGTTTCTAATTTTTTTTTTTACTAGATTTTTCAAATTGTTGGAATGTTTAATGCAACTTTGAAACTTTTTTTACTAGATTCCTCAAATCGTTTGAATGTTTTTACAATTTTGGGATATTTTTTTAGGAGATTATGTGATGAACTNATATTTTAAAAAAATAGTTGGTAAAATTAGTTGTTATGTTATATTAAATATTAGTTGGAATAGAATCTATATAATTAAATATATTTCTTATTTTACATCCATAAATAAATATTATTTATATGGGTTTGAAAAGGTATCACAATTTTGATTAATTTTTTTTTCCTCACATGGTGAGACTAAATATTATTTATATGGGTTTGAATAAAAAAGTATCACGTTTTTTATTAAATTTTTTTCTTCCTAAAATGGTGAGATGTACAGAGAGTTGTTCATTATTTGTTATTGTAATAATGAGTGGGGGCAATTAAGACTTTTATTTATTTATTTATTTATTTTTATCTTGGACCGCTAAGCCAAAACGCTGCAAAAAGCAGCGTTTTTCATTTTGGCGGATGGGGCAAAAAACAATGGTTACAACAACTATTTACCAAACGTTGTTATAGTCTCGAGGCTGTTCTACCAAAAATTTACAACATTACTTGTAATCTCTTAAATTTTACACAACTGTCCCCAACCTTTCAACACCTTAAAAAATCACTTTACTAACATACATATCCTTGTAATTTTCATAGATAGATTAAAAAGAAGAGGACAAACAAACAGAGCAACATCAGACCCTAAAAACATCGCCCCACCCCAAACGACGTCATCGCGAACAGCACGCCGGTGACTGCTTTGGCAACGCCAATAAGAGGTTCTGGGGAGTTCGCAAGCGGAGGTGGGACAAGTGGGTCGCCCAGATCCGGGAGCCCTGTCGCCGCACCTGCCACTAGCTCCGCACCTACACCTCCACGCAGAACGCTGCCAGGGCCTATGACCGCGCTGCCATCATCCTATTCGAGCTTCTCCTAATGGTCGTCTTCTGTCTAGAGCCTCCGCCCACTGCTGCTGCGGCCTTTGGGTTTGGGTCTTAGTAATTGTTCAGGTTCAACAACTCGTTGTTCGCCCGAAAGTCTCGTCCTTCGTCCTCCCTTCACCAGCGAAGAGCTCATGGCGGAGCATGTCAGACGAAAAACACGGTTCTCAGCCGGCATGAGAGATTTCAGTCGCTGAGAGAGCCGATGTCGGACCATCCGTGAGCAGCTGGAAAAACGGGGTCGCCGGAAAATGTGGTCGCCGGGATTGCTGGGATAAGGGTCGCCAGAAAACGGGGTCTCTGGGATCATTGGGATTAGGGTCGCCAGAAAATGGGTCGCAGGCCGGTCACCGGCGCCCGGTCAACACCGCCGGCCACCGGTGACCTGCAGCTAGAATATGCTTTTTATAAATAATTTATTTAATATATAATTTAAATATTAATTTAAATATAATAATAATGATTTATTATTATTTAATTAATGTATTTTTCAATTGATTAATGTGAGTTATTGATCTAGATAAAATGAATGGCTAAGACAGAGTCTCACGTACTCATTTTAAGGAGTGGTCTCATTTGATCCACCCCATATATACATACATATATATATATATATATATATATATTGTGTAACACCTATTGTTTAGTTGAGTCGATTATTCGTTGTACATTTATCATTTGGAATATGGCACCAATGATGAATAAGTATTGCTTCGAGGTTGTGGATATGACTTTAAATTTTGTTATGCAAGTCATGGATTCTTCTAATGCTGTGAAGTTTTTGGTGGAAACCCGAGATTTTCGTTATATCTTGTCTGTTGTGCCAACAGGAATACGAAAGACATTATTAGTTCTACTATAAATGTTTCTTCCTCATGGACAAGGTTCTAAGAATCACAAAGAAAATGCATCTACAGAATATTAATGAACTAGGCGACTACGCAGAGTTTTTTAATTTTTATGAATGGATCCAAAGTATCATTGATGGGATAGTTGGAGAACCAATGGTTGTGCTATCGTTGATATTCTAGAAGATCTTTTGCTAAACGTGATGGTGATTTAATTGCGATGATATATTGTTCATTATACATATATGATGTTTAAAGACGAGGTTAATGATCCAAGCTACTTGAAGGATCGAGCTATACTTAAAGACGAGGTTAATGATGCAAGCTACTTGAAGGATCGAGCTATACTTGCAATTGAGGTTTTGAATATATTAATAAATACATGATGTTGTTAAATTGACATATCAACAAACACTTTTGGGTTTTGGTACTATCTCAAAATCGGATGGTGGGGTTAGTTTGACTCATGATCTACACATTCCTGAATTCTTGAATAGAATTAACTATTTGTTGGTATCTCAAATCACGAGTTACAATGGACAATCCAATTATGTTACTGATATATATAGATCACTCAAGTGGTTTGGGCAACGAGACACATTTGGTTATACTGAGACTTAGGGGGTGTTTTAGTTTAAGACTTTTAAGGATTTTTGAAGACTTTTTAGAATTTGTGAAATCTTGGTGTATTTAAATGAGACATTTTAAAGCTTTAAAAGTCTAGAGGTAATTAAATAGGATTTCTAATTACTATTTAAAAGTCTTCAGAAATCCAGAGGTATTCAATTGGGATTTTTTAAAGTCCTACCAAATCACAAGGTATTTATATCCTTTTAAATTTTTTGGAATTTCTATTTACTTGGACTTGCTAGGATTTTAAAGAGAAAATATATGAATCAAATCTCATTACAAATCTCACATCAAGAGACGGGATTGTGAAAGATTTTTACGGAATGTGAAGAGTTTTAACAAGGTCCAACATCATCTTCGTCTTCTTCTCCTTCTTCTTCTTCTTGACAGGATAATTATATATATATATATATATATATAATTATTAAACACATAAAAAACATATACACATTTTATATGATTCTCAAACACATACACCTTACTGAATATTGTTGATCATTAAAAAATATTGAATTAATTTTTTGTTGCATCCTTTCATATTGAAAACAAAAATGCATTAGAATTTAGTAATCAAAATGGGTATGTATATGTTTGACAAAGACATGAAACAATAAAGAAAAAAATACGCTAGAACCAAATTTATTTGCAATTGAATAATTAAAATTGATTCTTAAAATCCGTTTCAACTTGAAGAATTATTCATCTTTCTCATATCTTCTTCTTTTTTGTCCATATTTAGTTTTTGTTGGAGAAAACCATTGTTTTGTTACTCTAGTACAAACATCTTTTCTATTGATGAGTAAATTTTATGATCTTGTTTGGTTATTCGGCCATGAAGGACTTTTGTTCCGCAATTGTTTGTTTCGATTGAAGAATTTTTTAATTACTTATTTCATAAAATACTTTTTTATGGCCATTAGTTTAGATTATTTTCTAATGAATATAGTCTGATGGATATAGGCCTTGAAAATTTTTTAATAATTGACCAAATTCTATGTTGTATTTTTCATATATTCATTATATTCATTGCTTTTAATATTCATAGAGTAGTTGGCTTAATATTTGTACAAAAAAATAAATAAACAAATATAAAAATAAAAATTCACATTGCTTCTTGTTCAAATTAATTTGTATAAAGTTTTCATAAATTCTCACAACGATATATTTACATATCAGTGTTGATGTTTATTCAATGCAAAAACAAAAAAAGAAAAAGAAAAAAAGAAAAAAACTTATAAAACTCTTGAAAAGTCTGATGAAATCTGTATGAGTCTTGAAGAATACTAGATGTAACTTTTGTGGATTTCTAATAAATCCTATAGAATTCATGAGAATCCATGAGAATTGATAAAATCCCACAAAATCTCATTCTTAGTAACATCTTAAAATGTCTTTTATAATCCTCAACGAATACACACCCTTTAATAATCATGTGTTGCAACGTAGGGTATTGATAAATTCAAATACTGATGATAGGATTTTTTTGCCTAGAACAACCCTTAGGCCATGATATCTTCGAATATGTTTTAAGTTCCAAATGGTAATTTCTTTTGATGGTTTCGAGTTAGGTTCAATCTCTTTCTTATGTTGATCAATACCTTAAGAGCATGTTTGTTTGCGAAGACATAATTAGATAATTTTAATCTTTGGACACAAGATTGGGGTGTAGAGATATAAACTATCTTGTGTTTGTTTTCCTAGATTCATGCAACTTGAGATTATATTTTCTAAATTTATTTTTTGTTTGTTTTCCTATATCAAAATTATGATAAGAAGCACATTTACATATTTTCCCCCTCCATTGTTTTTGCATGGCTATCATATATTGGTACAGGTAAGTGGTGTTTTATTTATTTACTTTCATTTTTTTTTCTATCATGCCCGTGTTGTGTGTTCATTTGCTGTTGATTTTTTTTTCTTCAGTGTCAAGACATATTTATATGCAGTCTATTTTAGAAGATGTAGTTTCATTTTTCTATATTTCGAATTTATGAACTCATTTTGCAAGATCATTTTCAAAACATTCATCATGCAAAAGTAGAAACAAAATACTCACCTCTGTAGCCTCATGATACTTTTTCCTTCACTTTCCCTCTAGTGTCAATCAATCACCTATTACACAGGGTTTTTCGTCCTAAAAGACAAACTGGAAAATGGGGATGGTTGGTTTGCGCAACTTTTAAAGATTTGCAACACTTTGAAAAATCTTTTACAAATTATGGCCTTTATTGACTATAACATGTGGCCTACAAAGGAGGTGTTTTTTATTTTCTTTTTTAAAGGGAATCTTGTTAATGTTATATACTAAAAGCTTGGCTTTGGATGATATTATACTTTTACCCTTTAGGAATGAGAACCATGTTTGATTAAACAAGTTCTATGTTCTGTTGTTTTGCACTTAGATAGAATGAGTCGTCATCAGGCGAACAGAAGATCATTCTATCAGTTACTTGGGAAACAAGAATTGTGGTTCACAACCTAGATGGAAATGAACACCCCATCCGAACGGTTGTAATGTCAACAGTACAGTTGGTCTTGACTGATTAGTTGCACTAGTACATTTATGTATTGAACAGGATCCCAGAGAGGATAAGTTTGTTTTATACTGATCGTCGTAAATGAATTAGGCCTCGGTTAAGTAGTGCGTTCTCTTAACCCTTAAGATATTAAACAGACATATATATGCAGTACATATTACTTTGATTCACTTTGGTGAGGTTCAGTTCGCTGGATTAATATTCCTACTGTCTTGGGTAATATTGTTGTATGTATGATGTGCTGTTAGGATATTAGGGTCACCATGTGCGTTAGTTTGATGATGTCCCCGAAGTGAGTTCATGAAGGATTGTTATGCTAAACCCTGCAGGTGGATTAAATTTCAGCATAATAATAATGTGATGAACGAGCGCTAGCTTCGGTGAAATAAATAATATATTAGTTAATTCTTGATTGTCAGTAATCAAATTAATTAAATGGACATTATATCTTAAACATGGGGAGGTAAATCGGGTAATTATTATTGGAGTCTCAAATGTAATTTGGGCTAGGTAAAAGGAGTACAATAATATTACATTAGTGGACCGTAATGTTATTAAGTAATTGGAAGAGTGAGCCTGGACTACAGTTAGTCCATTACTTAAGAAGCCATATTCCTAATCTCCTAAGGATCCCTACTGTAGTTCTATATATAAATCATTAAGCTCATGAGAAGAGATCAGTTAGTCATAATTCGCGTGAGATACGCCACCCCCTCGTCTCTCTCTAGATCTCATTCGAGCTTTATCTTCTTCCCGTTGCTCCACCGGTACGAGTTGAAGAGGTGTTTGAGTAATACAGATAGAAGATCCCGAAGGTAATCAAGACCCCGTGATCATCTACAGGAGTTGACGAACCACGACCCGAAGGCCGCAATTCGCCAACCCGACCCGCCAGAGCCGACGTCGCGACCAGCCGGAGGTGATGAGCCGACCGCCACCTTGAATCGGACACCCGACGCGACGAACCGGCGAGCCTGACCCGCCTTCCCGTTCGTGTGACCCAGTTTTGTTCGTGTGTTGTTCCCGGTCATCCTGAATCCATTAGATTCAAAAAATTTTAAGTCATAAGTTTTTTACGTCAAATCTTTAGATCCGCTGCGCATAGGTTTACGTTTGCTATTGAATTCGTAACTTGTACATAACGAAATCCTCATAGATCCTAACAAATCCAATGTGTGATATTGCAGTTGTAGACAAAGCTTTTCATTATAAAATCATATCATAAACTCATGCAAATTCGGTCATTTACTTCATAATGTTGTTCTTAACTTTTTCATTTTCGTTTCATTTGAAACACAATGCTTCGCCTTTCCACCCCTATAACGCAAGACGAATGCCTCTATGATTGTCGTTTGACTATACAAGCCGACATTGTTGACTTGCTAATAGAGTCGCATATGCTTGGCCAGTGGAAAAGTTCAATTGTTGTCACGCCACTCATTGAATATTGAAATACCTAGTGTTTTCCTCCAAGTAGTCCACTCATTAGTAGGCTCAACCACATCGACATAGTCATTTGGTGGGTGTAGTGATTCTTCCGTGTTTGACTCCATTTCAAAAACATCATCGTCACCATCCATTGGACCAATATTCATTGTAGTACGAATGAAGTTCTGAAGAAGGCAACACGCCAAAATCACTCTATTTGAGTGACTATGTCAAAAAATGTTTTACTTCTAAGGACGGCCCATCTCATCTTCAATACTCCAAAGTGTTGGTGTATACACTGAAAGCTTGGCTTTAGATGTATTTACACTGAACCCGTTTGAATGAGAATCATGTTTACTTAAACAGTCTGTGTTCTGTTGTTTTGCAATTAGATGAAATGGTTCATTATCGGGTGAACAGAAGATCATTTTATCGGTGACCTGCGAAACAAGAATAATTGGTTCACAGCCTAGATGGAAATGAACAACCCATCGTGAATGGTAGTAGTGTTAACCTTATAGTTGGTCTTGACAGATTAGTTACACTAGTACACTAAGTGTATTGAATGGATCCCAGAGAGGAGAAGTTCGTTTTATACTGATCGTCGTAAACGAACTAGGCCTCGGTTAGTTATTGCGTACTCTTAACCCGTAAGATATAAACAGACATGTGCATGTAGTAAATATTACTTTGATTCACTTGGGTGAGATTCAGTTTACTGGATCAACATACTTACTGTTCTGAGTAATATTATTGTATGTACGATGTGCTGTTAGAATATTTACGGCCACCATGTGCGATAATTTGATGATGTCCCCGAGATGAGCTCATGAAGGATTATTATGTTAAATATGGTCCGTGGAATTTATTCCTATGTAAAAATAATGTGATGAGTGGTACTAGCCTCGGTTATAAATGTCGATTAATTTATTTATCAGTAATTAAATTAATTGATGGACATTATATCTTAAACACGGGGAGATAAATCGAGTAATTATTATTGGAGCCTCAAATATAATTCGGGAATTAAATTGGGAGTTTATTCAATAATACTACTTTAGTGGAATGGATGTATTATTCCTATTTGGGTTTGGTAGACTTGGCCTATAGTCTAATCCTAATAGGAGAAGCCCAATTTAATACCTCCTTAGGGTCCCTGTTGTAGCTTATAAATACATCACATCTCTTAAGAGTAGGAGAGACAATTATTATTCACGTGAGATGAGTATTGGCTCCGCCCCTTTCTGCTCTCTTCTCTCTCTTGTGTTCTCTTCTCTCTCTCTTGTGTTCTCTTCTTCTTCTCCAAGTAAATACTCGCGGGGTTGTCCGTTCTTCACGAAATCAAAAATTATGCCAACCGGATATATTGGAATTGACCAGCGACCATTCCACGATGATCGGAGTGATTCCCGTGACCAGCCGCCGCCGGACGCGCTGGTGACAGAGCCCCCGCACCGTCACGCGTCGTCCGCGCCCGCGTACACGACCGCGCAGGCAGACACCCATCCTGCGCATGACTGCGCTTGCCTGCGTCGCTACCCGGGTTCTTTGCACACGCCCCCTGTCTCTTGCGCCCAGCCGTGCAGTGCCCTGGAACCCTACCGCGCGACATCCTCGTGCGTCGCCTGCGCAGACGCCTACCAGCCAGCACCCGCGAACTCCTCGCGCGTGTGCATCCGGCCCCACCCTGCGTACGACCCGACCCAGCGTGCAGCCCAATTGACATCCAGCAGCCCAATGCAGCCTGGCAGCGGTCCAGATCGTCCCAGCGCACGGCTCACCAGCACCAATGGGCCCAAACACGACCAGACTCGGCCCAGCTCGTGTCCAGCGGTTTGGTTTGGTCCAGATCCGGTCCAGACCAGTTAAACAATGGTCCAAGACCCAGTTCGAGTCTAAGATGAGTCCCGGGAGGTTTGGCCAAGTCAACGGAGGTCCGGATGATCCGACATGGACACTGAATGATCCGATGGTGATGGTGAGGAGTAGTCCGGCTGCCCAACGGACATGAGACTCAGACGATCTCCTTCAATGAAAATCAGAAACGTCTCAGAGTCGGCAAAAATTAAAAACGATACGCGTTGAACCCCCGCTTCTAGTTCCGCTGCGCATAGAGTTTAATTCGTAGTTAGTTCGTGACTTAAACATTGTCGAGATCTTAACCGGTCCCAACACAAAGGCCCTTTTAGTTACGTTTCTTGCTCTAGCGTGTCTAAGGTTAAATAATTCCTCAGGATTTTTAGGTGCTCGAAGACCTTCACCGAATTCGTGCAAATGATAGCGCATGCCCCTAAATGGTGCTAGAAATCCTGGACCATTTGTATACTCACACATCGCAAAGATAGTAATTACATGTGAAGCAAACAAACCGAAAGAACTTATGTAAACAGTAAANCAAAAAAAAAAAAAAAAAAAAAACTTATGTAAATGGTTTCGAATTGAAAATTATAATTAATGTGTACAAATCCTAGAGTAAATTATGTAAACTTTTTCCATTACGAAACTCTCACCCGTAGGAACACGTAACCCACGATCTCGCCGTACCGCGTCCCTTAAAACTCTACTCTCTGCGGCCGACCCTTCCCACCCTACCAAGATGTAAGAAAAGTTTATATCCACATCACATACGCCTAATACGTTTACAGAAACACTACCCTTTCTATTTCGGTACTTCGGGTGTAAATTACTAGGAACACGTATCGGAATATATGTTCCATCTAATACTCCCAAGCATTCCTGGATGGCATAATTAAAAATAAAAAGGAGAAAAATTAGAGAAAATTATTTGTACTTCAATTTATTTCAATTGTTTATTATTTATTATATACTAACATTAATTCATTTCCATCTCCAGTCATTGTTCGACTCCAGAAAAGGTTAGGTTGTACGACGATAATCGGGTGTAAGCGTAGCACAACTCTAAGTACTAAATGAAAAAATTTGCTAATAGTTTGACCGGAACGTTTAAAATCATACTTAACCACCGCGTTTTTTTCTATGATGGCTTAACACACTCAAGAAAATTGTCACTTGCTCAATTATTTACACATTTCGACTATTCTCTATTTTACCAACATGCTCCAAAAGGTAGCATAAACGACCAAAGGCATTTTTGTCCAAACGTAGTTGTTCGACACATACTCTGTTACTAATACATATAAGCTCTTGCATATGTTGTACTTGCCTAGGTAGTCGATCTGACATTTTGAAGAAAGCCCGTCCATTTTGCTCTCGAATTCTAAGACGACCAATTTTCAGGTACAAAATGGCAATAAAAAACACAATGGTCAATGTATTCATTATATCCTCAACAATCAAAAGAACTTTGACTTCATCCATGTGAATGTCCATCGCTACAACAATTGCAAATAAATATGCAACGTTAAATGCATAGTTATAATATACTGTTTTGAACTATTTTGCACCCATAAATCTGAACACCAATAAATCAGGTCAACAGAACACAACAGATGGCTTCACACTATACATAGTCCTAGATCACCTCAACAATATGAGAATATTTGCACCCTGTTTTCAACCATTTTGCAACCACAAAACAAAGACACTAGTACGCAAAACAAAAATCATACATCTCATATCAAGATTTATCAAACCACCCCTTTCATTACCGTGTTACGACAAAAACGGCTCTAATGTGGAAGATACCGCCTTTTTCTTGCCCTGCAGGTGTACANAAATTGACGCAGATCTCATGTAAGCACATGCGATACGGAGAGATTACAAAGATCCTCACCTGAACAAGCAATGACACAACCAGATCTGAAATTCGCGTCGCGTGGCCGGGGAACGGATAATCTTCACTGCATAAACAGGTCAATTGGAGTATTCCCTTTTTATGTTCTTGTGCTCAACATGGTAGTGGTATGCTGTAATTTTCCTGTTGACTAAGGGCACTTTGTCCGATAAAATCTCTTTTAGGGGCATATCAAACATTGTCACTTCTTTTACTGTTGGGACATGTTCGAATCTAACTCCCCCTCGGGCAGATCAATTAATCACCGAAAAAGCTGGATTTATGCACTGTTCATCCCGGGCCTCATCCAATCTACCGGGCCATAATCATGGCAAGCAAACGCGGGATTTTCAGCAGATAAGGACCTCAATCTTGTTCTGTCTTGGCAAACAAACATGCTCTAAGAATCTTATCTTTAGTCATGCTCAGTTCTAGTAATTGTTTCTAGAGTTACGTTTAAGAAGAGATTGACATTATTAATTTGTGATGATGAAAACAACATGAAAATAATGAATGTTACATACGGAAAGTATTTAATAATATATAAATAGTCATTTCTACCATTTATACTTTCTTTATTGATACTAGTTTTGTAATAGCGCAGTTCTGTATTAATAAAAATGACAGTTTTTAGTTCCCAGTTGAACTATTTCTTTTTATTAATACTGCTCGTCTTGAGTTCCGAGCTCAGTTATCAGCTATTCAATCTCAGTTATTAATTCCGGTCCATTTATTTTATTAATGGATTTTATTCAGTCGGAATTAGTTATTCCAGTTGACGAATAATCGAAACCGAGTTTGTTTCGATAAATCGTCCAAGTTTAGCCGTGTCCGGAACCGAGTTGTTCGGTCGCGAGTATCGCGCCTAGTTCGCGCCAAGCCAATTCTCGAGCCCTAGTAGTCTCGAGTCTTGTTCGAGCCCTAGCCATGCTCATAGCCTTACTTAGAATATTTCTAAGTATGAGATCATATTTGTCAAGCCTTGGATGTTATTCCCTCAGTCTAGTATACCGCACCTAGTTCGTGCGTGGCCCCGAGATCACTCGCGCCTAGGGTTCGCAAGTTCGGGCCAAAGCCGTGCCGAGTTCGCACCAAGTCATGACCAAGTATTGAGGGGATTTTCCTAGGTTTGGTGGCACTTAAGTGTGGCCATTTTTCAGCCTTAGCCCAGGGTTAGCCTCAGTTCAAGTGCATTCCAAGTCGGGGCCATGAGTCGCGCCCTAGTACCCGCACCCTAGCCTCGCGCGAGTCAAGTATGGTGGCCCAAGTCATGGCCAAACACCTTTGGAATTTTTCTAAGTATTATGCATCAAGATAGGATCATGGGCCATGTCATTTATGCCTTAGAAAGTCATTTTTCTCGGTCCAAGGTTTGTCCCGCGCCCAGTCCGCGTGCACAGGCCCGTTCGCGCAGCTCGCGCCCAGCCCAGGGCCGTGTGCAGCCCAGCTCGCGCCCAGCCCAGCGCCAGCAAACAGCCCATCATTTGGAGCCCAATTCTTGAAATTCCGGCCCACTTCCTTCCATGACCCAATGCTGCATGTATTAAGGACTTAATGAGGGTCATTTAGGGCTAAGATGTCCCTAAGAAAGTGTTAAGGAAGTCAGCCTATGATTAAGCCAAAGTGGAGCATGTGCTTGTGGAATATTTTATTCAAGTGTGTAAGGCATTGTCCCCCACTACCTCCTCCTCCACCTTGGGACCGACCAGACCTGCTCCCCATCATATTTTAATGCCTTGGTCAGTCAAGATGCCCCTGCCAACCCTCCAAGTTCGTGCAAACAGCCCCATACCATGTCCCCATGCACATGTGATGTGTGTGTGTCTCCACTTCGAGCATTGTTTTCTCCGCCCATGCATTTCCCTTATAAGGCCACCTTCAGCTGAGTATTAGAGCTCTTGGATACTCATAATGTTCGAGCATAACACTTAGCACATTGAGGGAAAACAAGAGAAAAACCGAGAGCAAGCCTAGCCGCGCGCGCGTGTGCCCCGGGGAAGAGGAGTGCTCGTGTTCAGCTTGTTCCAGCCTAGTTATCTCGAGGCTTATCATTATCCAAGCATTGTTTGGATTTTTCTAAGTCCCTTGAAGCTATCCTCCTCAGCCATTCAAGCCCCAAAGTCGAGGCTAGTCACCTAGGCCGCGAGTGAGCCCTAGGGGAAGCCATTGGCACCATTTCGTGTTCGAGCAAGGTAAGCTCACACTCCTTATTTTTCCCAGCATATACATGAAATTTTAGGATTTATCATGTATAAAAATGAGGCCATACACGTGAGAATAAGAAGATTTGGATTTTTGAACATATGAGCCCTAAATTCGTAAGTTTATGTACATGCATGATATGGCCGAGATTAGCATCTTAAAAATCCTCAAAAATCATGAGTATGACATGGTTAAAACACATTCATGCTTTGAGTTCTTTTGTTCGGTCAATTTGTTAAGTGAAATCGAGCCATTTTTACCCCCGAACCTAAGTATATGTGCATGCATGTTATAGCCATTGTCCTAGCCTCATTAGCCATGATTTTTGATGTAGTTTATTCGGCCCTAAGTCAATTTCATGTTGAGCATGTTCATTTTTGTGCCCTAGGGTGGCCTCGTGCATAATCGGCCCTATAAGCCCACCACCAAATCCAACCGAGGTCTCTCAGGGACTTTTGGCATTTTTGAGTATATTATGTCATATTAGGTTGATGTGGTTTAGTAGTCCCTAACAAAGTTGCCGGAAGTTCGGCAAAAGACCGGCTAGGGTCACCAGCCACGCCAGTCGCGCGTGCCGTGCCCGTGCCGCGTCGCAGAGGCCAGGCCGTGCCTCTGTCCGTGCCCGCGCCTAGCGCACGCGAGGCACCGCAGTCCCCAGTGCACGCGACAGCGCCCAGCCGCGCCTGTCCGTGCCAGCCCGCGAGGTCTCAGCGCCAGTCGCGCCAAAGCACCTCCGACAGCGCCCGGCAGCGCTGTCCCAGTGTCATGCACGCGTGATCCCGAGCCAGTCGCTCGTACCACGCGGAGTCGACCTCGGGTCGTGCCAGCAGCGCACCCGAGTGTCCAGTGCCGTGCTGTAGTGACCCCGAGTCAGGTCCAGAGGCCTCGGGACGTGCCCAGCAGCACGCCCGAGTAGTCAGTTAGCCCGGGACGTGCCCAGCAGCATGCCCGCGTGCCCAGGGTCGCCCGGTAGCACCCTGACAGCCCTAGCCGCGCCCGAGCCGCGCGAGTAGTGTCTGGCCACGTCCGTTCTCGCGCCAGTCGCACTCGGGTCGTGCCAGCCGCACGCCCAGTGCCCAGTCAACCCGGGTACGCGCCAGTTCCCGCGTCCCTCGTGCTCGACCGTGCCCAGCAGCACGCCAGCACACCCAGTGACTCTCGGTCGTGCCCAGCCGCACCTAGTGGCACCAGTCGTGCCAGGGCCCGTGCCAGCCGCACAGCCCGCGCCCAGCAGCGCCTAGTACCGTGCCCGGTCGCACCCAGCTAGTGCCCAGCGCCGTGCCATGGCCCCAGCAGGCCCGGCACGGGATCGAGCCCGGCCAGTCCGAGCAGCCCGTGACCAACCGGTCCAGTGTGACCCGGTGGTCCAACCGGGTCCGGTCCAGCCCGACCCGGTTCAGCCAGTTAGCGAACCGGCCGGTTTAGCCGGCGGTTCGAGTCCGTTTTGGTTCGTGATTTTCGGTCCGAGTCTTATTCCGAAATTTAAGTATTTTTCCGAGCCAAACCAGATCAGTTAAGCATATCAGTATTATTTCCGGACTTAGAATTATTTCTGTGAACCCTTAGAGCGTTCCTTTATATCCGGATGAGTAATCTGATAGAGTAGAGCATCCTAGCATATTTTTGAGCATATGACGAGCATAGTACTTAGTATATTTGTTTGCTTATATTTTTATGTAGCTTGAGGAGTCAGCTACCAGCACAGCCGCACTTACTCATTTTCAAAACCGATCAGGTGGGGACCCAGTCTGGGTTATACATTGAGTTTAATAGTCGATATCACGTTCAGGTATGTATATGAGTTTTATCCACTTTGGGTTAAGGCCAAGTTTGCCTTCCCTAAGTTCTGGTGGTGGCCCAGTTTGCCCTAGTTATACCATCAGAGTGTGCACACGGTTACCGGCCAGAGTGTTCCGGGAGTTACCGGCCAGAGAGTTCCGGGAGTTACAGTTTACTTATATATACCAGTTTGTGATATCATTATTAATATTGCTGTTTACTTTAGAATGGGTTTTTATGGAGTACAAGTGGACCGTACTCACCCCCACTTTATATTTTCAGATGGCAGGGTCGGCGGGCAGGCGTGAGTCAAGCTGTGGTGGTGGTGGTCGTGAGTTCCGCACGAAAGCTGTTCCCGGGACATTTGTTTAAACTGTTTGTAAACTAAATAATTCCACGCATTTCAGACTTCCGCTATGCTTGTGTTTATTTTCGAACATGCATGATGCTATTTTCAGACTTAAATAATTTTACCCGGTTCGCCAGTACGAACGGGTCCAGACTAATATGCATGATTCGTAAAAATATAAACCTGAATTCTTTAAGTCTAAACCAGTTGTTAGACCTAGGTTAAAGAAACGGGTTTTTAAGCAGAAAAGTCCTTAGCAGCATCCCGAGATAGTTTGCAAATGATTTCGAAAAATTTATAAGCGTTTTCGAAAGAGTTAAAATTTGCGAAAAATTGGCCCTAGTTAGCGGGGTGTTGCAGTTGGTATCAGAGCACCGTTTGTGCTTCTGAATGTTTTAAAAGACAGGGAAATTTTGCAAAACTCGACCACACCACACTCACGCCGCGCCGACTACCAGGTAAGTGCTTGCTGTAAAAGTTTTTCAAAGTTTATATAAGCAAACCGTACTATGTCTATGCTCAATAGGATTCAGATAATCCGAACTCTAGATGCTCAGATCAGTATAAGACTCCTAGTAGTATCAGTTATGTCCTCTATCAGATTTCAGAACTCTAGATTCGAACTCTAGTCGAACTCTAGATTATCGAGTTATTTTTAGCAACTCGTCAAGAAATTTGTGCCTATTCCAGTATTCAGCATTTCCTTTCAGCCTTATGCAATTTCATCCTCCTGTTCTGACCCAGTTACGCGGCTTATTCTCAGATGGCCCGTCGTCAGAACCAAGCTCAGAGAGAGATGTCCCAGGCTGAGGTAGTCGCTCAGTTTCGCGGCTACAACCCAGACAAGTTTTCGGGGCAGGGAGACCCTCGACTAGTCGATGAGTGGATCCAGGGTCTCGAGGCCATCTTCGAGATCATTGAGTGCTCCGAGAGGCACAGCATTCTGTGTGCCCAGGTCCAGATGACAGGAGACGCCAGGCTGTGGTGGAACTCCTACTGGGGCTTGCGCCCTGGTGAGAAGGAGAACCTCACCTGGGCACAGTTCAAGGAGATGCTGCGGGAGAAGTATTACCCGGATACCTACAAAGCTGAGATGGAGCGCCAGTTCTTGGCGCTTAAGCAGGGCCACCGCTCCGTAGATGAGTACGAGCCGGAGTTTGTTCGTCTCGGGTCCTTTGTCCCTTATCTGGTGGACACTGAGACGAAGAAGGCGAGACGTTTTCGTGACGGGCTTCTGCCAGCTATTCGTCACCATGTTGCGGGACACGGTGTCCAGTCTTACGCCGATGTCATCGCTAAGGCCCAGGAGACCGACGCCAGTCTCAGGATGGACTCAGCTCAGCCCCCAGCGTTGCCCCCAGTTCAGTATCCGGCACTACCGCCAGCTCAGCCAGCGCCTGTCCAGCAGGCGAAGCCTAAGAACAAGAGAAAGTGGAAGGGTCAGCAGAATGACCGGAGGAACAGGCAGAGACAGCCACAGGTCCCACCATGTGGCACATGCGGACGCCCACACCGCGGAGAGTGTCTTGCTGGGCAGAACGTCTGCTTTCACTGTCGGAGGCCCGAACATACCGTCCGGAACTGTCCAGATAGGCAGCAGCAGCAGCAGCCTCAGCAGCAGCCCCGACAGCCACAGCAGCAGCAGCAGAGGCCGCCTCAGCAGCAGAGGCGAGGACAGCAGGCTCAGGTGTATGCAGTTGAGCAGGCTGAGGCAGAGCAGAACCCAGGTACTATGTCCGGAATGGTTGTTTTGAATGATGTACCTATATTTGCTCTGTTCGACACTGGTGCGACACACTCTTTTGTGTCGACCCGATGTGTGGAGGCCATTGGAGTTCAGCCCATCAACACTGTTGACCCTCTCGTGGTGAGTCTAGCCTCGGGGAGGAAGATAGTGACGAGCTCCAAGGCAGAGGACCTTAACCTTAGTATTGGCGGCCGAATTCTGAAGGCCGAAGCTTATGTTATCGAGATGAGGGATTTCGACCTCATTCTCGGTATGGATTGGTTGACTCGTTATCGAGTGGACATTCGTTGCCACGATCGGGAGGTTATTCTTCATCTTCCGAAGGACAGTCAGATCACATTTTTCGGCTCGAAGACGCGAACCCTACCTCGTGTTGTATCGATGGCGAAGGCGAGGAAGATTCTGCGCAGAGAAGATTGTCAGGGTTACCTGGTGAGCCTTGTCGATGAAGGATCGAGAGCACAGACACCTCACGATGTTCCAGTTGTTCGTGAGTTCGTGGATGTGTTCCCGGATCAGCTACCAGGAGGACCACCCAGCAGACAGGTGGAGTTCACCATCGATCTTGTTCCAGGAGCAGGACCGGTGTCTAAGGCACTATACCGTATGGCTCCGAAGGAGTTGCAGGAGCTGAAGACGCAGATCGAGGAGTTGTTGAAACTCGGTTTTATCCGACCCAGCGTCTCACCTTGGGGAGCACCCGTCCTATTCGTCGAGAAGAAAGACGGATCCATGAGAATGTGCATCGATTATTGAGATCTCAACCGGTTAACGGTGAAGAATAAATATCCGCTCCCCAGGATAGACGACTTGTTTGACCAGTTGAGAGGAGCCCGCGTATTTTCCAAGATCGATTTACGCTCCGGCGATCATCAGCTGAAGATTAAGGAGTCCGATGTAGCCAAGACTGCTTTCCGGACGAGATATGGACACTACGAGTTCGTGGTTATGCCGTTTGGTCTGAGTAATGCGCCGGCGGTGTTCATGGACTTGATGAATCGGGTGTTCCATCCGTACTTAGACCAATTTGTTATCGTCTTTATTGATGACATTTTGGTCTACTCCAGGAGTTTGGAGGAGCATGAGCAGCATCTGAGGGTTGTTCTCGGGACCCTTAGACGAGAAAAGCTGTACGCCAAGTTCTCGAAGTGTGAATTTTGGCTGAAGCGAGTGGCATTTTTAGGCCACATCATCACCGAGAGAGGCATTGAGGTTGATCCGGCGAAGATTGCCGCAGTTCGGAACTGGTCAGCGCCCAGAAGTCCCACCGAGGTCCGCAGTTTTCTCGGTCTAGCAGGGTACTATCGCAGGTTTATCGAGGGATTTTCTAAGATTGCCCTCCCCTTGTCCAAGTTGACGAGGAAATCTGTGAAGTTTGAGTGGACGAGTCGTTGTGAGGAGAGCTTCCAAGAGCTCAAGAAGAGGCTTACGACGGCTCCAGTGCTGACTATTCCAGATCCTACTCGAGGTTTCACCATCTATAGTGATGCCTCGAAGCAGGGTCTTGGGTGTGTGCTGATGCAAGACGGCCAAGTCGTTGCATACGCTTCACGTCAGTTGAAGCCCCATGAGCAGAATTACCCGACGCACGACCTAGAGTTGGCAGCGATTGTGCATGCACTCAAGATATGGCGCCATTATCTGTATGGTGGTCGGTGTGAGATCTTTACCGATCACAAAAGTTTGCAGTATATCTTCACACAGAAGGAGCTCAACATGCGCCAGAGGCGATGGTTGGAGCTTGTGAAAGATTATGACTGCACCATACAGTACCATCCGGGGAAGGCGAACGTGGTAGCAGACGCCCTAAGCCGTAAGGTGAGGGGTGAGTCAGTCTGCTCGATCACCGATCAGCGCCAGCTTATCCGAGAGTTTGCCCGGATGCAGATTGAGGTTGTCGATTCACTTCCTAAGGAGATTTCGGGGAGTGTTAGCTCGATGCGAGTTCAGCCCATGCTGAGAGACAGAATCCGGCGGGAGCAATCCTGCGATCAGTTCATTCGCACTTTAGAGGCGAAGGTTCACGCCGGAGGCATAGAGGGCTTTTATCGAGGCACAGATGGAGCCTTGGAGTTCAGAGGCCGCATTGTCGTGCCAAAAGTCGGGACTTTACGCAAGGAAATCCTGACTGAGGCCCACAGTGCGCCATATTTAGCCCACCCTGGGAGTACCAAGATGTACCACGACCTGAAAAGGTCGTTCTGGTGGCGAGGAATGAAGAGAGATGTAGCAGACTTCGTGAAGAAGTGCTTGGTGTGTCAGCAAGTAAAGGCCGAGCACAAGAGTCCCATAGGTCTGCTACAGCCACTTGAGATTCCCAGCTGGAAGTGGGAAGAGGTTACCATGGACTTCGTCACGGGACTACCTAAGTCGTCCGAGCACCACGACGCGATTTGGGTAGTGGTAGACAGACTGACGAAAGTCGCGCATTTCATGCCTGTGGCGATGACCATGACGATGGATCAGTTTGCCGAGATATATACCCGTGGTGTTATTCGACTCCACGGAGTGCCCATTACGATCATCTCCGATCGAGATCCCAGATTCACCAGTCGATTCTGGGAGAGTTTGCATGAGGCAATGGGCACCCAGTTAAAGTTTAGTTCGGCTTACCATCCAGAGACGGACGGCCAGTCCGAGAAGACGATCCAGACGCTTGAGGATATGCTCCGAGCCTTAATTCTGGACAGAGGTGCTAAGTGGGAGAAGTGGCTGCCACTAGCTGAGTTCGCCTATAACAACAGTTATCAGGCATCTATTCAGATGGCTCCCTACGAAGCACTTTACGGCCGCAAGTGTCGATCGCCCCTTTACTGGGATGACGTCGGAGAGCGACGAGTACTCGGTCCGAAGTTCATCGAGGAGACAGTTGAGCAAGTAGCCTGGATCAGAGAGAGGCTCAAGACAGCTCAGAGTCGGCAAAAGTCCTCAGCCGATCAGCATAGACGAGAGATGCATTTTGAGCCCGGAGATCATGTTTTCCTGAAGGTTCGACCGATGAGAGGGGTCGTTCGCTTCGGGAAGAGAGGGAAGTTGCATCCTCGCTATATAGGCCCGTTCGAGATTCTCGAACGAGTGGGCGAAGTCGCCTATCGATTAGCTCTGCCTCCCGAGTTGGCTGGCGTGCACAACGTGTTTCACGTTTCGATGCTACGCCCATACGTGTGCGATCCCGAGCATGTGCTTCAGCACAGCGAGATTCAGCTTCAGCCAGATTTGACTTACGAGGAGCAGCCGGTAGCGGTTCTGGATCGAAAGGTCCTTCGGCTCAGGAACCGAGACGTTCCCCTCGTTCGTATCAGATGGAATCGCCATGGAGATTCAGATGCCACTTGGGAGCGCGAGGCAGACATCAGAGCTCGTTTTCCAGATTTTGAGTTCTGATATGTACCCAGTTGTATATATTTTCAGTTCTTGTATTTCTCCAGTTTAGTATTTCCGAGGACGGAAATATTTTTAAGGGAGATAGATTGTAATAGCCCAGTTCTGTATTAATAAAAATGACAGTTTTTAGTTCCCAGTTGAACTATTTCTTTTTATTAATACTGCTCGTCTTGAGTTCCGAGCCCAGTTATCAGCTATTCAATCTCAGTTATTAATTCCGGTCCATTTATTTTAGTAATGGATTTTATTCAGTCGGAATTAGTTATTTCAGTTGACGAATAATCGAAACCGAGTTTGTTTCGATAAATCGTCCAAGTTTAGCCGTGTCCGGAACCGAGTTGTTCGGTCGCGAGTATCGCGCCTAGTTCGCGCCTAGCCAATTCTCGAGCCCTAGTTGTCTCGAGTCTTGTTCGAGCCCTAGCCATGCTCATAGCCTTACTTAGAATATTTCTAAGTATGAGATCATATTTGTCAAGCCTTGGATGTTATTCCCTCGGTCTAGTATACCGCACCTAGTTCGTGCGTGGCCCCGAGATCACTCGCGCCTAGGGTTCGCAAGTTCGGGCCAAAGCCGTGCCGAGTTCGCACCAAGTCATGACCAAGTATTGAGGGGATTTTCCTAGGTTTGGTGGCACCTAAGTGTGGCCATTTTTCAGCCCTAGCCAAGGGTTAGCCTCGGTTCAAGTGCATTCCAAGTCGGGCCATGAGTCGCGCCCTAGTACCCGCACCCTAGCCTCGCGCGAGTCAAGTATGGTGGCCCAAGTCATGGCCAAACACCTTTGGAATTTTTCTAAGTATTATGCATCAAGATAGGATCATGGGCCATGTCATTTATGCCTTAGAAAGTCATTTTTCTCGGTCCAAGGTTTGTCCCGCGCCCAGTCCGCGTGCACAGGCCCGTTCGCGCAACCCAGCGCCTAGCCCAGGGCCGTGTGCAGCCCAGCTCGCGCCCAGCGCGCCCAGCCCAGCGCCAGCAGCGACAGCCCATCATTTGGAGCCCAATTCTTGAAATTCCGGCCCACTTCCTTCCATGACCCAATGCTGCGTGTATTAAGGACTTAATGAGGGTCATTTAGGGCTAAGATGTCCCTAAGAAAGTGTTAAGGAAGTCAGCCTATGATTAAGCCAAAGTGGAGCATGTGCTTGTGGAATATTTTATTCAAGTGTGTAAGGCATTGTCCCCCACTACCTCCTCCTCCACCTTGGGACCGACCAGACCTGCTCTCCATCATATTTTAATGCCTTGGTCAGTCAAGATGCCCCTGCAAACCCTCCAAGTTCGTGCAAACAGCCCCAAACCATGTCCCCATGCACATGTGATGTGTGTGTGTCTCCACTTTGAGCATTGTTTTCTCCGCCCATGCATTTCCCTTATAAGGCCACCTTCAGCTGAGTGTTAGAGCTCTTGGATACTCATAATTTTCGAGCATAACACTTAGCACATTGAGGGAAAACAAGAGAAAAACCGAGAGCAAGCCAAGGCAAGCCTAGCCGCGCGCGCGTGTGCCCCGGGGAAGAGGAGTGCTCGTGTCCAGCTTGTTCCAGCCTAGTTATCTCGAGGCTTATCATTATCCAAGCTTAGTTTGGATTTTTCTAAGTCTCTTGAAGCTATCCTCCTCAGCCATTCAAGCCCCTAAGTCGAGGCTAGTCTCCTAGGCCATTTGCGAGCCCGAGCAAAGGCCATTAGCACCATTCGCGAGCTCGAGCAAGGTTAGCTCGTGACTTTCATTTTTCCTAGCTTATTCATGATAAAATAAGATTTATCATGTACAAAAATGATGCCATGCACGAGAAGAATATGGAGATTTGGATTTTTGAAGATTTAAGCCCTAATTTCGTAAGTTATGGTACATGCATGATATGGCCGAGATTAGTATCTTAAAAATCCTCAAAAATCATGAGTATGACATGGTTAAAACAGTTTCATGCTTTGAGTTCATTTGTTCGGTCAATTTGTTAAGTGAAATCGAGCCATTTTCACCCCCGAACCTAAGTATATGTGCATGCATGTATTGACCAATGTTCTAGCCTCATTAGCCATGATTTTTGATGTATATCATTCGGCCCTAGGTCAATTTTCATGTTGAGCATGTTCATTTTTGTGCCCTAGGGTGGCCTCGTGCCTAATCGGCCCTATAAGCCCACCACCAAATCCAACCGAGGTCCCTCAGTGACTTTTGGCATTTTTGAGCATTTTATGTCATATTAGGTTGATTTGGTTCAGTAGTCCCCGGCAAAGTTGCCGGAAGTTTGGCAAAGGACCGGCTAGGGTCACCAGCCGCGCCAGTCGCGCGTGCCGTGCCCGTGCCGCGTCGCAGGGGCCAGGCAGTGCCCCTGTCCGTGCCCGCGCCTAGCGCTCGCGAGGCACCGCAGTCCCCAGTGCACGTGACAGCGCCCAGCCGCGCCTGTCCGTGCCAGCCCGCGAGGTCTCAGCGCCAGTCGCGCCAGAGCACCTCCGACAGCGCCCGGCAGCGCTGTCCCAGTGTCATGCACGCGTGATCCCGAGCCAGTCGCTCGTACCACGCGGAGTCGACCTCGGGTCGTGCCAGCAGCGCACCCGAGTGTCCAGTGCCGTGCTGTAGTGACCCCGAGTCAGGTCCAGAGGCCTCGGGACGTGCCCAGCAGCACGCCCGAGTAGTCAGTTAGCCCGGGACGTGCCCAGCAGCATGCCCGCGTGCCCAGGGTCGCCCGGTAGCACCCTGACAGCCCTAGCCGCGCCCGAGCCGCGCGAGTAGTGTCTGGCCACGTCCGTTCTCGCGCCAGTCGCACTCGGGTCGTGCCAGCCGCACGCCCAGTGCCCAGTCAACCCGGGTACGCGCCAGTTCCCGCGTCCCTCGTGCTCGACCGTGCCCAGCAGCACGCCAGCACACCCAGTGACTCTCGGTCGTGCCCAGCCGCACCTAGTGGCACCAGTCGTGCCAGGGCCCGTGCCAGCCGCACAGCCCGCGCCCAGCAGCGCCTAGTACCGTGCCCGGTCGCACCCAGCTAGTGCCCAGCGCCGTGCCATGGCCCCAGCAGGCCCGGCACGGGATCGAGCCCGGCCAGTCCGAGCAGCCCGTGACCAACCGGTCCAGTGTGACCCGGTGGTCCAACCGGGTCCGGTCCAGCCCGACCCGGTTCAGCCAGTTAGCGAACCGGCCGGTTTAGCCGGCGGTTCGAGTCCGTTTTGGTTCGTGATTTTCGGTCCGAGTCTTATTCCGAAATTTAAGTATTTTTCCGAGCCAAACCAGATCAGTTAAGCATATCAGTATTATTTCCGGACTTAGAATTATTTCTGTGAACCCTTAGAGCGTTCCTTTATATCCGGATGAGTAATCTGATAGAGTAGAGCATCCTAGCATATTTTTGAGCATATGACGAGCATAGTACTTAGTATATTTGTTTGCTTATATTTTTATGTAGCTTGAGGAGTCAGCTACCAGCACAGCCGCACTTACTCATTTTCAAAACCGATCAGGTGGGGACCCAGTCTGGGTTATACATTGAGTTTAATAGTCGATATCACGTTCAGGTATGTATATGAGTTTTATCCACTTTGGGTTAAGGCCAAGTTTGCCTTCCCTAAGTTCTGGTGGTGGCCCAGTTTGCCCTAGTTATACCATCAGAGTGTGCACACGGTTACCGGCCAGAGTGTTCCGGGAGTTACCGGCCAGAGAGTTCCGGGAGTTACAGTTTACTTATATATACCAGTTTGTGATATCATTATTAATATTGCTGTTTACTTTAGAATGGGTTTTTATGGAGTACAAGTGGACCGTACTCACCCCCACTTTATATTTTCAGATGGCAGGGTCGGCGGGCAGGCGTGAGTCAAGCTGTGGTGGTGGTGGTCGTGAGTTCCGCACGAAAGCTGTTCCCGGGACATTTGTTTAAACTGTTTGTAAAATAAATAATTCCACGCATTTCAGACTTCCGCTATGCTTGTGTTTATTTTCGAACATGCATGATGCTATTTTCAGACTTAAATAATTCTACCCGGTTCGCCAGTACGAACGGGTTCAGAGTTCAGACTACTATGCATGATTCGTAAAAATATAAACCTGAATTCTTTTAGTCTAAACCAGTTGTTAGACCTAGGTTAAAGAAATGGGTTTTTAAGCAGAAAAGTCCTTAGCAGCATCCCGAGATAGTTTGCAAATGATTTCGAAAAATTTATAAGCGTTTTCGAAAGAGTTTAAATTTGCGAAAAATTGGCCCTAGTTAGCGGGGTGTTGCAAGTTTTACCCCGTGCATTTGCACGAAAAGCGATATAATAGAAGAGAAAGTAATTAAAAATATAGCATAAAATAAAAATCATACAACAAAAAAAAAAAAAAAATTTAAAAAAACAAATCTAAATATTACTAAACACTCTTCATATGCAACCGTCGTGGTTTTTCTATCATCAGATTCCCTATCACAACAAATCATTATCGTTAAACTTCTTCGACTCGTGACTCTGGAATTTGATGTTTCAAAATATTTGATGTATCTTTGTAATATCCGAAAAAATATTTTTTTATTATTGTATGACTGCAATAGAAAATGGAGATATTTGTAGTCATTCTTAATTAATTGTGAAATATATATTTATATAATACCAAAAAATATATAGTATTAATATAAAAATAAAAATATTTTGTATTTCAGGACATAAAAAGACGTTACAGAAACAAACACTATCCAAAATGAGATATGTCGAAATAAATTGTGTAACGAAAAGTTATTGTTATTAAATGGTGTACATATTTTTATTAAAATGAACGCCTATTTTTATTAACTGAACTCATATTATTATTAATTATTGTCTGAATAAAATTTATTGAAATTTCTCACCAATTATATATATAGATTATTTTTTTAATAAAGCATGGTACATATGAAAAGTATTTAAAAACATATAAATAGTCATTTGTACCATTTATACTTTCTTATTGACATTTTAATATATCTTCCATGCGTTTGAAGTTTGAACAACATACTAGTTTTGTAAGAAAGTGATGGCCGATGGGATGATAAAAGAGTGGGTAAATGAAAAGCCAACTCCCAACTTAAATTGGGGAGGTATCTGCATTTCATGGACATAGTATAGAATTCACGGTATAAGGGTGTGTCCTATCTCGCCTCATTGACCCACCATTGTCCCCAAACCCCCAAATTCCTCAATCCATACTCATCTCTCCTAAAAACCTGTATAAATCAATTTTGCCCCCAAAATTCCAAGTGCCAAAACCCTAGTTCTCCTGCCTCGTGATCTTTATGCATGAGTTTGCTATGACTGAAACAGCAAGTATGAAGGATCCGATCAAGTCCTTCGATGTGTTTGATTTCAAAGAGGAAGATGAGCTTCCTGTGAATAATATTGCTCCTAATTTACGGTATCCTCATGCTCTCGATGGTAAGGATACTATTCATGTGGGTGGTAGTGCAGCTGTTTCTAAGTAGATTTTTCAGTTGGATGGTCTGTGTGTTTAACATTTTCATGTTTAACTGGGTTTGCAAAATTTGAGCTGAGAGTTACCTTCTTTTGGGTTTTACTTTATAATTTTGTCCAGGAACGATAACCATGGTGCTGGGTATCATGTATTTGATTGTTTTCTCTTAAAGTAATGAACAGCCATTCTGTTACTCAAAGATAGGGGAAGATATTGAGATTGCTCGGCAAGTCTGCAATAGATATGTCCTATAATTTCACCATGGATTAGGGAAGGGAAGGTTAGATAATGTGTGCATTTAGGGTTATTCATTCTTCTACTATCAGCTAAATTATTATATACTACATTACCTGTTAACTTTTGTCAGTTTGGTAGGTGATAGGAAAGAATTATTAGGTGATGCACATTCCTCTTAAAATGAGATAGATTTTTGTTTCACTGTTGTGCTTGCGTGTTAGTTGGGTACACTTAAAATCTTGGTGGGCTTTCCGAAAGCTGAGCTTTATCGAGAGCCTGTAACTCTCGGTTATCTCTTGTTACAAATGGGCTGTATTTACTTTATAATATAGTTAGTTCTCATTGTATGTTTATTTTATCCCGTGGAGTTTAGCTGTAAACTTGCACGGTTTGACCACGTAATAACAAGATTTCATGGCTTCCTTCTGATATTCATGATATAAATTCGTAAGGGATTTGATGTAGTTGCCAGCAAACTTGCTTATTTTGGAAATGATATAGCTTTCCTTTTGAGATCCATGGTAATCTTTCTTGGGTTTTTATTTCTTTTTAGTTTCCAGAAACGAGAGTAAGTTGAAGGAGAATGATATTGCCATTTGTGGGGGCGCCAATGTTGATTTTGGCAACAATCGTGATGCTGCTGATTCATTTGCACCTTCTCAGACTGATGATTTTGCCAAGGAGACTCCTGAATGGAACCATGTTCTGCACTGTAGTTTTGAGATCCACAATCAAGCAAAAGAAAATAAATCTGTAATTATTGAGTCCTGCAGCGTTGTTGCTAGTGTGGAATGTGGTTCAACCCTTGGTGCTGCTCTGCAGTTGGAGGATAACTTAAATGTTGCCATTCCAGAATCTTTTGGCAGTGTATTTAATTTGCACTATCAGTTTATTGGTTTCCTTAATAGATGAAGTGGTTTCTGATGCTAGGTTCCCATTTTAAAATGATATGCAGGACAGATCAGTTCAGTTGGCTTCAGATGCTGATGAAAACTTGATTGAAAGATCTCCATCTGCTTTCGCAAACAATTTTGGTTTGATTTGCCAAATCTTATTTCCACTGAGCCGTCACTCTTTTATTTTACAAATGGTGCAGTTGTTTTAATCTTGGATTCTCATGGAAGTGGTAACATTTTCTTATCATATTTTGTTGCTCTGTCTCAGCTCCTTGTGATGGATCATCGTCTGGCAACTGTGGACCATTGTCTGGTAACTGCTCCCACAAATGGAATTCAGTAAAAAAGGTTTACAAGTTCCCCCAAAGCTGTGAATAAAAATTATAATTTTCATCCTTTCTGTTGAATGATATGATAGGACCCCTTGGGTCACCAGAAACTGTTGAATAAATATCAAGAATTGGTGTGATTTTTTTCCCTGGTGTATTACAGTTACGCATGTTAAGTGTCTGATCTGGAACCTTTTATTAAGATAACTTCCATTGAATGTACTTCTGCAAGGCTTGTTTGATACGGTTTATCACAAAAGGAAATGGCACGCGGGCAAATTTAAAGAAAGCCTTTAATTATAAGAATCATGAAACTAGTTACTATATTTACTCTCTGTAATTGTAACTCATCTTCACAATGATAAATGATCTCTAGGATCTTGACCCTTCTTTACTAAGTGTAATGATAAAACTTTGCGTTTAATACATTTTCTTTAATGAAATTTGAGGAAGACCTGTTTTAGAATTTATGTTACAGAAGCTATCCATAGATGAATAGTGTAAGCTTTTGCTTTTTATCTTATTTTGTGAAAAGGATTTAGTTTCTACCTTTTCTGCAATGAAATTTGAGGTAAGCAAGATACCGAAGGGAAAATTTGCTCATCATATTTCCGTAAGTGACCAGAAGACCTGGTTAAGAATTATTACGAGAAGCACATGCTGAATAGCTTATGATAGATGAGTGTTGTTAGCTTTATTGTTATCTTATTTTTTGAATTTAACTTTGGTTTTGTAGCCATCTGGTGTGGGTTAGAGTGTTAATGTCATATTATGTCATTAGTCCGGATTCTAACTTCACTTTACAATTAGACGATTTCACCATGGGTGTTTTATCTACAACACTGTTATATCAAAGATGATCTTTTGTAACCGATCAANACGATCAAAACAGAGATGATCTTTTGTAACTACTGAGAGGTGATAACTGTGTCCTATTGAATTGCCATGTAATAGTTATATCTTGTGTCATTATGGGGTTTGAACACACTAAAATAACCTAGACAGTAGGAAGTATTTGCTTCTAAAATCAAAAGTTTCATAGAGGATGTGAATCAGCATTATGTTGTTCCTTTAGTCTTTTCTCTTTGTGAAGGTATATAATCAAGCACTGCTAGAATTAGAATGCAGTACATGAGGTTTATTCTTATATCTTGTAGGTTTTATGATTTAGCTATGCACAGCTGGTTGAGTACTAGTAACATATGCTAAGTCACTGAAATATCTTTGGCATGCATGTTCTATTGTTGTTTACTTGTTTACTATTCTTCCTAATTGTCCGCAGAACGAAAGAGATGGAATTGTTTTCTACCCCGATTATGTAGATTATTGTGGCACACATTATCTGGACTCAGTGGTGAGCTTTTCTCAAAGATTTGTTGAAGCTAGAAGTAAATCCGCTTACAGTAACGAAAGAATATTTCAAATTCGTTTGGAAATCGAAGATATTGTCAAAATAGAGTCACAGTGGAGTGCTCGGGTAAGTAATAGATGCTGTTGGACCAAATTTAATATTTTGCACATAATATGAAGAATAAAATACATTAGGATTGATGGCTTTTATACAGTCCGAGGCAGGCACCATAAGTATCTATTCTATCTCAAAAGATGGAGTGCAAGGCGGCTTAATTCACAATGCTTCAGGTTGGTTGGTCTGAATGATCTTTTTACTCCCTGATGAAGCTGCTCAATGACTTGTAGTTGTGTGTAATATCCACTGTTATCAAATGGTGGCCTTGGCGGTATGGCGTGGCGGACTTTTGGCAAACCGCCATGCTAAATTTGTGAAGGATGGCGGTTATGGCGGGATTTTGGCCTGCCGCCTTTTACCGCCATCCACCATTATTAACATTGGTAATATCTTGTAAATAATGTCTGCATGGTTGAATTTTTGTTTCCTGTTGTCTGAATATGGTAAGTGTTGCAGTTCATTAAGGTGTTCACTGTGGGTCGTGTACTGAGTGAGATCTCCTGTAGTTTTTGAAACATTCTGCATGATACTAAAGCTCACTCCGATGAATTATAATTTGCATTTGTGGAGCATTAGATTTTAAACTTTTTGGGACATGCTGATGTTTCATGTTTAGTTTGGAAACAGTATTAATGCGTCCTTTTCATTTATCATGAGATGTAATTTCATAGCTATGTTCCAGTGCATGTAGGATCATTGAGTAAGGTTTCTTTTAAGGAAACTTCATCGTGCACGAGGAGTATTTTTGGAAGTAATCTACTCATCGGCTTGAAAGCAAGTCTATTGTTATTCCTGAAGTTTATTGAATTAGTTTAGGCCAGGGTAATATCAAAACAGTAACAGTAACTTCTATAATTAGATTAACATGTCAGATTTTATTTATGGAGAGTTGCATTTCAGAAGATGATGATTGAGACACATCTTTATCTAATTGATATTGGAACATCATACTTTCAGAGTAGATAATGATCAGCGAGAGCGAAATTTGTGTACTTAACTTGATATGTTTGGTGGATTTTTGTTTTGCTCTAATAAATGTTCTCGTATCTGCTTTGCTGTCAGGTCTTCAGGAGTTGAAATTTCCTGCTGTTGACTCGGACTGGTATCAGAAACAGGAAGCAATTGGATCTCTGGACATGAGATATAAGGCGCTGTGGAATGTCCTGCTTGAGTGAGTCCTTTTAGACACAGCCCCCACAACAGAATACATTCCATTTTTCCGTGAATGAACATTTAGCGNCAATTGCTTTTGTTATTACCTTTGTTGGCATCTGGAGAATTCATGATTGTAAGTAAGCATTTTGTAATTTATTCTAATTCACATTTAATTTATTCTGCTACATATTTAAGCAATTACCTTGCATTCCTGCTGAAAAAAAAAAATCTTGAAGAGAGGATTCAGTGACTAAAAGAGAAATGAAACACTACTTTTGTAGACTTCATTCAAGTGGCAGTATAGAATTTTCAAGCAATTGTCCTTAAAAAATCACACCTGCATAATGTGTTTCGCAATTTTATATCCAGTTCAATTATATTCCTTTTTTCACATCAATTTCCTAATCCATCTAGAACCTATTCTATCAAGTAACTTATGCTTTATTCACACAAACCCAATGAGACATTCACATACAAGATTGTCATTTTTCTCAAGCAATTCTCTCTTTGAAGCTTTTTCTGTTGTTTGAATAATATTTTCCGGTTTCTCCTTAACTTCCCAGCTTAGAGGAATCTCTTGTGTGATTAACCGATAGCATTTTAAGTTGTTGCTCTGCATTGTTGTTAGGACTAAAGTTAACGTGTGTAAGAATGTCTTTTGATACTGCATGCATTAACAGTTGTGATTTAGTTTTCTAAACTTTCATAATTTCATATGATTTAGCCTCTTGGTTTTGATGTCTAGTTGGGCAACCGGGAGATAACTTAGTGTATGCTTTGTATTCTGTACCAATGGTAACTAAGTGCACCTAGCTATTTGGCTCTTCAACAGCTATGATCATACGAGTTTATTTAAGTTGTTACAATTCTGATGATGTGTTTTTGGTTTCATCTGAAGCACTGGGATGGAAAAGATTTCACCATTGCCTGAAGGAAAAGAGATGAGACGAACAAGAAGCTATTTTCCCAAGTGAGTAATGTCCCACCTGCAGACTTCTGTGGTTCTTTCCTTGGTTATATACTTTTATGCAATATCATCTAAGGTCTTGAATTCATATGCTCTCTGTTCCCCCGTTTTACCTCTTCATTTCCATGGATATCCTGGGTCTACTTTTATCTGTCATGGCGTTCCAATTACCTTTCATGTTTAATATCGAGGTCAGTGTATTTGCATTACCTACTGCTTTGAGGTTTCTGATCTGTGAGCTACTGGTTAAGCCACTTGGCTTGGTTGGAAAAGCTGGCTGACTCAGATATGTTATAGTTTGCTGTACTTTTAAAGAATGAAATTATATATTTAAATTTATCAAGTAGTTTCTGTGGATTAATTATTTTACTTTTTGAGATTTTAGCCCAGTATGGTTGTTTATCATCTAGCTTCACTTGTTTCTTTTAGAAAATATCTACCTTCCATCCGCATATTACTTCCTCTCAGGTCTCAGCTGGTCAGCTGCCCCTTGTTCTCTCTAGTCCTTCAGTTTTCATACTCCATGCCACTTATACTCCATTTTCACTGCTTTAATCACCTCCACCACCAAAACTTCTATCAAGTACTCTTCTCTTTCTTGGATCTACTCGCTCCACTTTTATAACACCTTGTTAATATTCACCACACCAAAAAAGAATGAAGGATTCACTGAGGTGAACAGCTGCGGTTACCGATTTGGTTGAGTCTTCGCAGCTCTTTATCTTATTGCACATTTTGTTTGGCCGATCAGTGTTATTCTATTTTATCTCAAGCCTTCTGTTTCTTCTGGATGATTTTAAACGTGGAAAAGTAAACCAAAATTTTATTTGTATCTAACGCTACAGTGTAATGATATTTAATTTGTGGAATAAATATATTTAAGAAAATTTGAATATTAATGCTATTCCAGAAAGATGTAAAATATAAATAGACAGAAATCAGGATCGTGCAAATGATACTCATTTTATTAAGATGGCTGGTAAACTTCCTTTCAGATTCATATGTTCCACTGAAATTAGTAGTGTTGGTGGCAGCTTACCTAAATTTATACCAGCTCTATTGATGAGTCAACTGAAATTCTGTTTGCGGCTTGTACAGGTCTAAGTGTACGTGTGTGAAAGTTTACTCTTCCTAGTTGGATAATTTAGGATCGAAGAACTTTGTGATTGTTATTGGATGTCACATGTCGGGCTGTACAGCTGTAATACGTCATAGTGTCGATGATTAACTTGAGATTGGTCGGGGAGAATCTAATTGATGGATTATTTTCTGTTTGAATTATAGATTCAATCATACGCTGTTTAAACATGCCTGTCTATAGTTTTTCTTTTCTTAAAAAATATTATCACCTGTTCTCTTCTTTTCCCACCACTAGATGTTATTGGAGAAGTATTAGGTTCGTTATGTTTTGACAAGGAGATTTACCAAACTTACCGTTAGCATCCCAAGAAACTATGCTGAACTTTAGAAGCAATTTAAAAGTAATGATGTAATCATGAAACATAGCTTCTTGTTGGTCCAATTTTTTGATAAAGGCTCCTTTGTAATGCACAGATTTGATCAGCCTTTTGAAGAGGTGATTTATCCAAAAGGGGATCCTGATGCTGTTTCGATTAGTAAGAGAGATGTTGATCTCCTACTGCCTGACACATTCGTCAATGATACTATCATTGACTTTTACATTAAGTAAGTTAATCTACGCTTATAGATTTCTTCTTGTGCTATTTTTTTTAGGTGCAAGGAAAATATATATACTACTGGATATGTTATAGATGTAAAGTGCAATCGGAAAATAGTAACTTTTGATTAACTTTGCTTTTGTATTTCGAATTATCATGCAATAAAATCATGATATGTTATGGATAAATTTGAATTGGTTTTGTTAAATTCTTTTATCCTCTTGACGTTAAACAGCATTGACAATGGGCTAATGCAAATTGTTGTGTGATCATTTTCCACATGAATTTCCAATCATTCGTTGTTCCTTCACTTGGCTGGCTTATTGCAGATATTTGAAGAGTAGGCAAAATGAGGAGGCTAGGTCTAGATTCCACTTTTTCAATAGCTTCTTTTTTCGAAAGCTGGCTGACATGGATAAAGATCCATCCAGTGCTTTTGATGGCAAAGCAGCTTTCCAGCGTGTTCGTAAATGGACAAGAAAAATAAATTTACTTGAAAAAGACTTCATTTTTATTCCTGTCAACTACAAGTAAGGAATTATACGTAGCCCCATTTGAGTTATTTCATATGGCTTCTTAATACCATCACCTTGTACGAAGATATGGAGAGTTGTAACTTACTATACGATGCTATTGCAGTTACCACTGGAGTCTTATTGTAATTTGTTACTTCGGTGAAGTTTCCAGCTATGAAGGCAAGATACTTTTGATTCTGGACTGTCATGTGAAGTCTTTCCGCATCTCTTACATTGATCTAATTCGTTCTTGACCATAATTTAGGTATTGAAAATGGCAAGACATTAAGAGTACCTTGCATATTGCATATGGATTCTCTCAGAGGAACTCATGCAGGCCTCAAAGATCTTTTACAAAGGTATGTATTTCACCTGCTTAAATAGGAACAGTGCACGGTAAAATAACATGTTTATTGTTAGTTTGTGAGTGTGGGGCTGGTGTACCAGTAGTTGGCTTAATGTAGATGTTTTAAGCATTACAAAGATAAAGCAGCACCCGTTTGTTTCCTGGGTTGGTAAAGCGTGGAGTTCGTTATGTCAGCTTCCATGACTCTCCATGTCCCAACACTTGCTTGAAAAATGTTCACGCATAATCACAATAGATGGAAGCATTTAAAAATTGAATTTTGAACAATAGAAAATGCCATCTCAAAGTCAACGCCCATGTGAAATTTAATTCTACCCTTAGGATCTGTGGTGAGCTAAAATGTACCATCACTTAATTGACATTTTTATGTGTACCTGTGTATTTCTAAAATGTTATGCTCTCATTTGGTAACTGTTGTACACGTTCTGTTATCTATTTTCTTTCTAGTTTCAAGTTTATTCAGAATTCTGCTTCGAACATTGTACTTAAACTTTGTCACTTTGAAATGACAGTTATTTATGGGAGGAATGGAAAGAAAGACAGAAAGAAACATCTGAAGATATGTGTTCAAGTTTCAGAAACCTTAAGTTTTTGCCCCTCGAGGTATGTTTAAAAGAGATAATTATAAACTGATCATTTTGCATGCTCAGGAATTTTGTAGAATGTCCGAAAGGAACTCTCTAAGCATATTTTGAGTAATTAAATAACTTGGTGGAAAATAGTACTCATCTCTCAACTGGAAATTGACACATGCAAATACGCAATGGACTTTTGTCCGCCTTCTATGTCACAAAAGGGAATGAGGTCACCTTACTTTCCATTTTGTACTTGTTTCCATTTTTTCCTTCTTAATATGGAAACAGGTATTGAAGTGAAGAGCCTTGACAATAATGACAAAGACAACAAAATCAATTGTCTTAATGTCTCCTCTCAATTGCACATTGCCACTTTGAACGACACTTTCTCATTCTGAGTGCAACTAGATATAGGACTTGGTAGGAAAAACATGTCAATTAATGTGAGTTCATTACATAAGGCACCGTTAATTGTCTTATTGTGAGTTCATTACACAAGGCACCGATAAATGTCTTATCATTTGAATTTCGCGATTATGGAACCTTAACAATATTCTGTTTCTGATTTCTGATATGTGGGATTGACTTCAGTTGCCTTACTTTGCAGCTACCACAACAACCAAACTCATATGATTGTGGCCTTTTCTTGCTTCACTATGTTGAACTTTTCCTGGAGGAAGTTCCTGATAACTTTAGTGTTTACAAGATCACGCCATCCTCGAAGTTTGTAAGTTCATGGTTTATATATAGCTCTGCTCATTTGTGCTGTATGGATCGATAGACTGATGATATATCCTGATTAAAAGTTACAACTGCTCAAAGTTATTACAGATGAGATAATACATTGCTTGACACGTTGGAATAAATCTGTTAGTCATTCATATCAGTGTTGCAAGAACCTTTAAAAACGCATAGGTACCCATGAATGAGAAGCAACGTGGTTGATTTTTATTAATTGATCTGAGCTCCATAATCTTCTTTGTCTGCTTATTATTTATCCTTCCAAATCCTGGAGATCCAAATATTTTTCCTTGAGATTGATTTTATATGATTAGCTTATGCAATTTCTCGGTGCATCTTTCTTTTTTTCTTTTCCTTGTTATGTTCTTTTCCTTATTCTTGCTTTGTTTTCATTCCTACTTTGTAGAGCTTACTGGCCAACAGATGTCTGTTTGCTCATTCCGTGTGACATTTTAATGTTTGATGTCTAAATATTGGTGCTGCAGCTACAAGCTGATTGGTTTCCTCCTGGTGAAGCTTCCATGAAACGAACACATATTGAGAGGTTGATTAATGATCTTCTTGACACTCAGTCTGAAGATTTTCCTGGCGGGAGTGGAATGCATGCTTCTCCTGAGCCGAATGCTACTCTTGGCCATGCCAATGGAGTTGAGTTTTCTATAAAATCCAGTATTAGTGCTCAAATTGAGAGCTCATTACTACAAGTAGACCCGACAATTGAGATGACTTTATTACCAGCTTCATCTACAAGGGGTACACAGTGTAACAGAGCTTCTGGAGTGGTTTTAAAGGAGTTGTTTAAGCAAGCATCTGGTCCGGAATCACTTAGTGATGCACCTTGGGGAGCTTTGGAGAGCGGACAATCTCTTCACGAGTTTAACAGGCCTGATCCTTTGACAGAGGTACTTCAAATATGGAACATTTTCTCAGATATGGCATTCTTGCTTTTACTGATGTAGTTGTCGGTAATTTGGATTGGTACCTATTTGCATGTTTAGCTAAGATTTCATGAATGTGTGTTTTACCTGTGGGAATCGACAGTGTAATTGGTGCCTGAAATTACGATTCTATCACAGCTATGAAGTTTTTCTTGTATATTACTAATATAAATTTTTCATTTTAGTGGAATGTTATAGTATGTCTCTGAGCTTATAGTATGATTATTTAATTATTTATGCCTGCAGGAAGCTAACGAGTGTCTTGCACAACAAGAATTAGAAGAACCCGTCTTCCAGTCCATGGATGATGAACCCGTCTTTACTTACTCGTCTGAAGATTTTAGATTAGACACATTTAGCCAACCCGTACACAACAATGTCTGCATGTCTCCAGTGACGTCAGGTTCTGAATCCGATGATATAGTAGAAGTAGAAGTTGATAACAAAAATTGGCAATCAGTCATGGTGCTTGGCCAATATGGCGAAATAGATAGCCATAACAGATGCTCATCGCCTGAGAAAATCGAGCAGCCTGATTCTGAAAAAAATGCCGAGATAAACAACTCAAATGGCGATGAATCATTTATCCTGAAGGAGTTTTGTCCCGAAGCAAAACAGATGCATGATGAGGGCCCGTCTCACGAGAGCTTGCCCGTGGACCCTAGTTTGGCGTCTGGTGACAAGTTGGATGCCTTGGAGGGTGTTATCCAGTGTGATGGGGAGCACCCACATAGATTGGGTCACGATGTGCTGGAATTGGGTGATGAGGAACGTACTCCCAAAAGGATGAGGATTGCAAGAACGGACGATAATGCTAACAATTATTTGTCTGATGATCTGCATTTGTGAAAACTAGTTGGTGAAACTATATGCCGCAACTCTCTCTCTCTCTCTCTCTCTTTTTGAAAAAAAAAAAAAATAGCTTTAGTTGTCTGTAGGTGGCTAAAATGAGTAAAGATGCTGGTGTTGTCAACTGGTTATATCTCTATGTGCTACTAATGATAAGTGTGGTGTAGATTATGAGGGTGTAGATGTTGAAAGCTTATCTATCTGGCTGTCATGTTCTAATGGAGTAAGAAATTTTAGTAATGTGGAAATATGTGGACAGTAGTTTATTTAGGTGTTGTTCCCCAACGTATCCTCCCTTTAGACCATCTCGTTAAATTTTTCCAAATGTCAATTAAATATCGTTAGTGTATACCACGTAAGATGAAGGGACAATTTTATTTTTTTACATTGATGTATCAAGTTTTTCACACTGTCCGTGAAGAATTTAACTTCACCTTAGAAAATGTGAATGTTGTGCGAATGATTCGCATAATTGTTGCATAAATGTCGCATATTTATACTGGAAAGCACGAACGGTTAAGCAAATGTCTTTGCATTTTAAATTTCGTATAATGTCATTTGCACAATCATTGTATAAGTATTGCATAATGCCTTTTGCACTTTTTAAGGTGAAAAAATTAATTTATAATTCAACAGTGTGAAAAACTCATTCGATTTGAAGATTCGGAATGTAAATAACTATTTCTCTAAGATAAATGTAAAGTTCACAGCTACAAAATAAAAAAAGATTAAAAAATCTCTACAACCACAATGTAGACAACTAATGTTACTATTCACATTGCCCAAAAGAAACAATAATAATATAATGCTACAAATCATTTATATAATGAATGACACATATTTCACAACAAGCTTATATGTTCACTTCTTTTGTCGGGATTTCGCCTTCTCTCCATCATAAGTTTTTTCTAATTTAACTCCACACATTAAATCAAAATTTGGCTTGTTAAGAATACATAATATAGTCCCTTTTGTGGAGTATTTTTTCTTCATCGTTTTGGAGTTTTTTTGTAAAGTTGTTCCTTTCATGGAGGAGGAGCCTCTTATGCTAAGTGACTCCTCTTTGGGCTTTTTATTTATTTATTTATTTTTTATTTTTTTGTTATTTAACAGTTAGAATGATTTTGTAACCATTTGGTTACCAATTGTACCTCATTTGAGGTTATATAATAGTATTTGCCTTATGAAAAGAAAAAATAATTCATAATAAAAAAAATTCAATCAATGTGCATTGAGTTTATTTAATTTCTTAAGTTTATTTAATTACTGGGTAAGAAGTTAAATGAGTTTCATTTAGTTGTGGAGTGGGTTAGTGATTGGTGATTAGAGTCGTTAAAGCGTAGGGCATCCATACAAAAATGGGATGTTGGATTACTGAAATGGTAAGTCGAAATACTTATTTTGTACTAATATGATTCAATAAATTGGAACCCGTACAAAATTGGATACACATTCCTTTGAACTTACATGTTTTGCCAAGGAGAAATTCTAACTAACGCACACAACACCCACATACACATACTTTTAGTGACCCTACCCTGCTGCCCCGTGTTAGAAATTTGAATTGGCATCATTCGAATTATTTTTTATTTCTAATTATATTCTTTGTAGGTCACTTGAAAAGGAAGCAAGACAAAATAATGGGTAGTTGATTTAATTATTAAGTTCCTTTCTATGTTTATTTATTTATATTAAATATAGATACTTGTGATTTATTTTGTTATTTATTGTAGAAACACGATGCATGAAGGGTTGGAGGGCGACACTAAGACAAGAACGTGATTTGAGGATATATGGAAATAAAACCACTTAGATATAAAACCGTGGGGACAAGATTCTCCAAACGTCGCATATATGAAAGTACTGTTTCTACAGGATTTCTGAACTTCCAAATTAAAGGCGGTTGAGGAGATCATGGAAATCAAGTAACGAAGGAAACATTCCACACATGAAGATTCTGAAGACACTATACCAAAAGAAGATGTATATATATTCAGAATTCTTCATCATTGTATTATATTGATTGAGAGAGAGAGAGAGACAGAGGGAGAGATATATTTTCCTGACTTTTAAAGAGAACTTTTAAGAGCTTAGTTTGCATTTTTTTTTCATAGTTTTAGTTAAACTTTTAGTTAGTGTTCTTACGAGCTAAAAGTTAAATACTTCACTTCTTTATATTTTTCTACGGCACTTGGGATAAGTGCTTGTGTACCTGTGGAGGGATTCACAATAGGTTTTGAAGGCCATGAGTTGGCCATAAAAGTAACTAGGAAACTGTAATGTAGGAACAGTTAGATCAGAAGGGATCTAGTCTAGTAAATATGTACTTCGCTACGTGTGCATAATCATTTTTCAGTGAAAAGAGTTCTAAGGGAAGCGGGAGGCTTCTTGAAGAACAATTTTTGTTTACTTGTGCTTCTATTTTATATGAGTGTTTCTACATACTGCGTACTCAATCAGTCCTCCATACATTTCAATTAGCAACAAAGCAGGTACCTGTTCTAATCACAAGTTAAAGACAATGGTCTGTGGGACTGAGAACGCTGACCCCCGAATCCAGCTCAATCACTCGACCTCTTATTTGGATGGTACGAACTATCCATATTGGAAGTCAATGATGATGTTATTCCTTCGATCCCTTGGCAAAGGAACCTGGAGCATTGTGGAACATGTGTGGACACATCCTCAGATGGCCAAAGCGCAAAAAGATTGAACTGGTGAAATTAAAATCGTGTTAAAATCTCGTGATCTATGGGATGACAAAGACAATGCTCAAGAAGAAGCCAATTTTCGAGCACTCTACGCAATTATGTCGGCCGTGGACGCCACTCGTCAAAAAATGATTATACAATGCACTACGACAAAAGATGCGTGGAAGACTCTTGAAAGACAGTTTGAATGAACAGATTCCGTGAGGAACTCGAAGCTACAAATTATGTCAAAATTTGATGATATTCGCATGATGGATGACGAGACGATTGTCAGCTACTATGCACAATTTTGCAATCTTGTCAGACAAAGCTCGATGTGAGGAGCGAATTTTTTTGAGATGAGGCAAGTCCAAAAAATAATGAGAACCTTACCCAAGAGGGCTTAGGAGAAAATTGTAACCTTTGAAAGTTTTATGACAGTTAAACCTCTTGGCATTGATGATCTCCTTGGAGACCTCAGAACCTTGGAGATCAGTTGCGAATATGACGTAGTAAAGACCAAAGGGATAGCTCTGAAAATGAGTGTTCCTTCACAAGAATATGATGAAACTGATGAGGTTCTTGAACCAGAGGCTGAAGAGGCATATGCTTTGCTTACCAAGACCTTTGATCGTATGCTGAAGAATGTTCGTAAAGAGAAATTACAAAGACAAAGTTTCTCTGATGGAGGTAAGAACACAAGTCAACAGAAGAACCGAAGGCCTAACACTCCAAACCAAAACTCACAAAATTTCACTAATCTGAAAGAGAAATTTGAAAAGGACCAGTGCAGAGAGTTCCAAGGCTTTGGTCACTTTAAGAAGGAGTACCCCAATTTCAAAAGGAAGAATAAGACTCAACTAGCAACATGAGATGATAATGAGAAACCAAACAACAAGACAACAATAATGAACATATCAATAATATGGTTGTGTGTCCTGGCTTGAACTTCAAGTGTCTCACCTCCTCTCAGCACTCGTCAAATGCTGGAGCAGAAAACAGTTCTTACACAGTTAATGTGGAAAGTGGTTCTGATGGCTCAATTGATTTTGTTGATCCAACTAATTTGAAGATTTTAAGCGACTTTTAAAAGTAAAGGATTGTTGGAGACTTTTTTTATCAAAACATAAGGAAAAAGTCCTTGCGAAAATCTCACCAAATTTGTGAGATTTCACGTGAAGACTCTTCTATCTCTTCTACCAGGTACTCTCATACTCTTTTCTACCAAGATAAAAATCATACATCTTGTTGATTGATTCAAATTATATTTTGAAATTGCTGATGAGAACATGCTAACTAGATAGAACATCCAGGATTGAAATTGCTGATGAGACTTCTCATACTCTCATTGTTTTTTATAAAACAACTGAAATAATTGGTGCTTCATAACATGATTTTAGACAACATAAAAAACAATTGGAAAAGCTTCCAATAACATGATTTGAAATAGCTTCAATTTCTCATACTCTCCCCTGATCATTGTTTTTTTTTTCGAGAATTGAAATTGATTAATTTTTCCATTGTGTCAGTTTATTTTCTACTAATCATGTGTCTTTTGAGTTTTCAAAACATATTGAGTAAATTGACAATATTTCATTATCTTGACCAACTTATGATGTGATAATAGTTAATTGGTGAAAGTTGCATTATCTTTCTCTCTCCCTCTCTCTCTCTCTTAATAAGAAATAACCATCAGTCTAATTGTTCGTGATTTTTCTAATTTTCCTAAAATCTATTCCACTCTTTTGGTGACTATTGAATATTTTTCAAGCTTCTTTATTTCTTATCTAATTCGTTTGCTATAATATTTTCTTCTCTTGTTTTTGTTCTAGCTCAATAGATAGTGTTTAATATCAAAAAACACATTTTAAATCAATATTATAATTTTTTAATTACTAATTTGACTTTATTGATATTAGTTATTATGCACATAATTTTTTTTGAGCATTTCATACACATTTAATTATTATATTAAGAATTATATAAAAGTTTCATAAAGTCTCAAAAAGTTTACATTGAAAGTCTTAAAAAGTCTCCATATCAATCTCACAAAATCCACAAAAGTCATTAAAAGTTGTATAAAGTCCAAAAAAGTTATTCACTTTAAAAAGTCTCTAAAAGTTCTAATTGAATACACCCCTAAAATTCGAGTGTTAATTTTATTGCCTCAAAAAACTTCTTTTAAAACCCATATAAATATAAGTCAGAATACAAAATCATAAAATCTATGTAATATAAAAAAGTTTGACATTTACCTGAAATAGAAACTAAAATCCCACCTAAAATTTCAGAATTACTAAATTGAGTAATTTTTTTTATTTTTTTTTTTTTAAATTTCAAAATATCCCTCCTAAATGTGTTTTGAAATTTTTTGAAAATAAATTAAATCAAAACATTTAAAGAAAGCAATCACACAAAGATTTTTTTGGATACATTCTATCTTGCCTAATGGGATTTGTAATGAATAAATGGAAATAAATCATATGTACAATTTTGCCTAATTGGGATTTGCATTTCCGTAGGCATATAGCTTTCAATTTTTTTGAATTATTTGTTTTTTTTATTTGAAATCCATTTTGTTATTTTTTCTTTTCTTATTAAATATCAACGTTGTTTTGTTTTTTATAAGACTTAATAGTTTAATATTTCTTGGTTGTTTATATATAATGTAATGTACTGATCATTTTTTTTATAATTACTATATGACATTCATATTATATATATAAAATAGTAAATAAATAATTATTGTAACCGTATAATAAAACTTAAGCTTATAACCATCAATATTGATTTAAAAATAACGACAGTACAAGAAATGATAAAATTTCAGCGAAAATATTTTCCTATAGAATTCAAATAACAATGTCAATGGATATTCCAATGCTATTATTACCGTTGGAATTTTTCAATTGGTCCTAAAAAAAATTCCAGCAAAAATATTCTATTGGAATGAGTAATCCATTAGATTATGATAATTCCAACAACTGATATATGGGTGAAAATATAAATTTCAACTAAATTGCATATTCTAAAAGAAATTCATACAATAATAAACCGATAGAAAAATAGTCGTTGAAACAATCAAATTTTTTCACAAAATCTAAATGGAATATTATCACTCAAATTTTCGTTGTAATCATTTCAATGTAAGCTATAATATTGGAATATCAGTTGAAAAATCCATTGACAAATATTACCATTAGATTTTTCGTTGGAATATATCAATTTTTTAGTAGCGTAAAGGTATCTCATAAAATAGAATTTAAATGTCTACTAGATAAATATTCACAACATAGAGAACATTATATACAAATATTAACCAACAAGTATACATATGTTTGGAAGGAGTCGTTTATCGAACAACCATGTGATTATAGTTTGAAAAAAGGAAAAAAGACAGTATATTTATGATATATATTGTTATTAATTATAATAGTGAAACGGACCTCGCTCGGTCTTGATTCGAGCTAACACAAGTGGATCTACTTTATTCTATTTCGAACAACCTCCAAACTTAAACGCAACACCGGAAGGGGGGTTTCTTCTACCTCCTAAAATAATGAAACAATTAATAATTTATGCATTACCCATAAAGATTAAACTTTTTAACTTTTAAATAATATGTACTACTTCCATTTTTAAATTAAATATAATTTCAGAGATTTAGTTTTATTTGCAATTTGATTTTTTTTATTAGAATACTTATCACAATTTTCAAAATTTAACACTCTTTATTTAAGAATAAAAAAATATTTTATAGGATATTAATAAAGTAGAGAGAGAAAAAAAATAATTAGATGTGCATAATATAAATACTCTAGCCATCTTAATGCTGACATAATATTTATTTTAAAAATGATTGAATACAAATATACATCAAGTATAGGAATTTTATAAATTATAAAAAATAAACAAAAAATATGAAAAAATACTAAATAATATTATTATAGTATTCAATTTTCGTCCACGATCTAATGCACGTGGATTATCATTAAAAAGGTTTGAATTTACTTGAAATATTATATATAGATACAAATCTCATTCTCTATATATAAATGTATGTATTTACTTGAAATAAAAACCAAAATCTTGCCTAAAAATTTAAAATTACTAAATTTGGTAAATTTTTTTTAAAACTTTTCACAAAAATCCCACCTCTAGAAATTAATTAGTCAATTTTATGGTAAAGTTGGAAAAATTAATAAATCCAGTTTTAGTATAAAATGAGCGATTTTATTTTAGATATCTGATTGCCATTTTTGTTTTTGGTAGAAAATGTGGTGTTATTAATAGATGTCCGATTTTATGGTATAAAGTGGAAAATTTTATTTTGGTATGAAACATTTAAAATTAAATGGTATGAATTTTATTTCGTATCGATAGAAGTGTATTTAAAAATTTTGAAAACAAAATAAGTGGTATGAATTTTATTTGGTATGAGTATGAAAATTGAAGTTTAGGTTGATTTGTTATAAAATCAGGGTTATGACTCTCAAATTTTATTTTATTCCCACAATAACTTGCCATAAGATATTGATAAAAATTCGGAAAATTGATATATATTCCTCTTTAAATTCAAAAAGATTTTTGAACAAATATTGGTCGATAAAATGTAATATTTGTAGTTAATTCTAGAGAAATAGTTGATAAATTTGAATGATAAAGTAAACGACAACAAATCTAGAAAATTGTGTGAATATATATATATATATAAGGGAATTTATTGTTTATTCTAAATTTGGGTTCCAAACTTAAAAGTTAAATAATTAATTATTCATAACTTATGAGTCCATATTAACTTGGACATAAGTGGAATGGTCAATTTTTTTATATTTTAATAAATTACTCTATTGTAAATATTTTTCCGGAGTAGAATCGAAAGATTCGAACACCGGGTTGTGTCTCTCGAGGAAAGTTAGCCGGATTATTATGCACGTTTATTCAACCACACAAAAAGAAATAAAATTTCTAAACATATTAACTCAGAAGATTGTTTTTTATTTAAATTATCAACTACTAAAATTCAGACAAGCAAACTAAGATAGCTAAGCAGCAACGAAGAACAAGTAAGATTTAAGAAGCTAGGGAGTCGGGGATATCCGTTTTGACTCGAATTGCAATTAATGGGCAAGTGGTCATTCGGCTAAAAGATTCAAGTAACCCACTCGTTTAGAGATTCGTCCTCATTAACTTTTCGTAACAAGAGGACAAACGTGAACGACAAATTAACGATTCATTTAACACCTAGGCAATACAGTTACGAACAAGCCTAGTTTATACGAGCTTATTTCGACCGACTCCTCCCCTTTCGGTTCTAAGAGTCGATTAAAGCAGACTAGAAGGTTATTAGTCAACTTATCCATTTAGACAACATCATGCGAGACCCAATCAAATTCAATTGCAAAACAATTAGAAATTGAAGTGTCACCCTTCGACAATTCTCAACTTTCAAGTACGATTATTGAAACCCTAATTAAGAACAACTCGCACAAATTGAACGATCAACGAATCACCACAATTGTAAATGAAATCAAAACATCATCCCCTATTCCCTAGCATATGGATTTAGCTACTAATAATTGAATAATCAACAAAAGCAATCACAACCCAAGAATTCATATTTAACCAATAAGTCAAAAGAAAATCTTACGATTGATAAATCCCAACGTTGAATCCGATAAACAAGCTTGAATCCAAAAGCAATAGCAAAATCCACGTTTAAATCCTTGTTCTGCGTTTAAAATTATGAAAGAATTGCAAAAAATAAATAATGAACGATGGAACGATGAAAGGTATGGGTTCTGTCGAATGAGAGGTTCCCTTATCTGATACTCTAGCACGATTATTTATAGCGGAGCTCGACACGGCGTGAGGACAGGTGTGTCGCGGCGCAGGGAGAGGGGCTGCCGCGGCGTGGAGGGAGGTCTGGCCGCGGCGCAGTGCTGTTGCACGACGCGGAGATGTGGGCTGTCTCGGCGCAGGGCTCCATCACGGCGCGGCAGAGAGAGGTTTCGTGGCGCGGGAGATAATTCACGGTGCGACAGGAGAAGGTGCAACAACGCGAGAATCTTCACGGCGCGGCAGGGATGAACGCTGGAGTGTCTGTCGGGGTCGTGGTAGCTTCGTGCCGCGACACTGGCGCTGGGGTCGGACTGGCGCGGCACGGCACGGGCGTGGGGCCTGGGCAACCTGCTGGACTTTGCTTCTCGGGTCCGTTTGGGTTCGTTTCAACTCAGAATTTGATTCCGCTTCTTCCTGTGCGTTCCCAACGAACTCCTCTATTTAATTAAGCTTGCCCGACTAATTTCCACCTGAAATCCGGTCCTCCCAAGGCTTCCGACCTACACACCATAAACAAAGAAAAATCAGAAAAATACACGGAAAACACACGAAAGACTAAAATAGAGCGAACCACGAAATAAACTACAAAACGAACTAAAAACCAACTAAAAGACCTATTATGGGGGAAAAAGAAAAGAAAAATAATGACGAAAAACGCAACAAAAATAGGACAAACAACTCCCCCACACTTAAACTTTTGTTCGTCTCGAATAAAAAGACATGAAAAGAAAAGAAAACAAGCAAACGAGCATGAAAAAAAGTTTTAAATAAGACAAGTGTAAAATTAATCAACTTAGCCGAGGAGACTTCCAAGGGCCAATATAGCACACCTCAATTACAACTCGAATGCTACGCTTTGGAAAGACAAACTCTCGAGCACGGAAATATAGTATATATGCCTCACTCAGTTTCTTTCATGAATATGAACTGGGTATACTCAAGTTGGTCGGTGATCGTGTTTCAACATAAGCTTGCGTATTTTCTATTCATACTCTAAAACAATCAAAGATCATGAATTTGCAAATCAAGAGGACTTCACGGGTTATAATGTAGGTATCAAAAGAAGGATAAATAAGAAGATGAAGTGGATCAAATAAACATTCACATTCTCGAGCACATAAAAACTCGAATATATCACCACCTATCCGTAATCAACAAGAAACTAATCATTCCCACCAAAAACTCCATACACTACTCACACATGCTCAAGCTAAAATGCAAATTAAGTACTCGACTGTTTTTTTTATTATTATTATTATTTTCTTTCTTTTTTTTTTTAAATAGGGTTTTACTTTTTCCTAACAAGATCGTGACGTAAGGACGACATTCTCCTCCATGTAAGGGGAGTAGAATCCTTTTCGTTCAACTTGCGAGTTCCTTTTTTTTATTTCATTCGATTTTTTTTTTCGAGCACCCAAAATGCAACTCAAACCAGTTATAAACCTTCTCTAAACACATATTAGAAAGCTCCGTCATCGTAACAAATACAATGTCAAATATCAAGTAATTCAATCAAATCGGTTGACAAGAAATACGGTTCCAGGCTCAACAGGCTACTAATGAAAATATTACTTCAAGGGTCAATGAAAAGGCTAAAACGAGCAATGTCAAAGAAATGCCTCAATCATTTTCACAAATTACAACTTCAATCACTTTCTTTCAAAACAGACTCAAAGCAAGTTCTGATCAACAACAAATCCGACCAATATCTCTCAAGAAACAACCAAGGCTCAAACCTCACATAAGGTAAATAAATGTCCAACAAAACCACACATCAAGTTCATTAAGGCATACTAGTCATGATCATCATCACATCTCCTCAACATCATCAACAATCATCAACCAATCTTAAAATTCACCATAATCCATACTAACAAAACACACAAACTGACTCAAGATAAGACACTCAAACAAAAAAAAAAGATAAAAACACTCTAAAAGAACTAGACCTGGTCAATCATATAGACACATAATCATGTAAAAACTCCCCCACACTTAAAACCGAATAATGTCCCCATTGTCGATCATTAGTGCTAGGAAAGTTTGCCCCACATAGTCAACCAACATGTAAAAACAGAAAAAAAAAACTAAACCAAATAACAAAAAGGAATAAAATAAAAAGAAGGGAAAAGTACAAACGTACAGGGCACAGTGACTAGACCAGTCACTGTGAATCCGGTGGTGCAGGTGGCGGGTAGAGGTAGTCAGGCCCCGAACAGCGGCGGGCGTCTGACAAAGCAAATCTCTCGCCCCATTCATATCGGGGCTGCTCCTTCGAACTCGGCTGGGGAGGGGTAGTGTGGCAGTTGGTACGGCGCTCCCTCCGGACATGGACACGGTCCTGCAATGATCTCTTCGCGTGTTCTCTCATACACGCATACTCAGTGAGCTGCTCAATCGCCCTGAGGTAAGCGCACTCTTCCACTAGCTTCACTTTCGGCTCAGGCTGCAACTCTCAGGCGGAAATAAAGGTGGATTCCCCCAACACAGTCATGCTTGCAGTCCCTTTCTTTACATCAATAATTGTGCCGGTAGTAGCTATGAAGGGTCGCCCAAGGAGGGTGGTATGCTGCTTCCCATTTTCTTGCATGTTCCCCATATCGAGTACGACGAAGTCCACGGGGACTATCAACTTCCCCACTCGGACGAGCACATCCTTCACAATCTCTGCTAGTTGACAGAACGAGCGATCAGCCAGCTGTAGGCGCATCCTGGTGAGCTTCAATTCTTCAAGCTCGAGCCGGTGATAAACTGCAAGTGGCATGAGGTTTATGCCCGCTCCTAAATCAAGCATTCCCGAGGTCTCTTTCTTATTCCCGAAAGCCATAGTGATCACAAAGCCTCCGGGGTCTTTTTCCTTCTTCGGCAAGTTGTGCTGGAAGACACTCGCCGCTTCGAACACGAGCACCTCTTCACTGCCTTCGAGCCTCTGCTAATTCGCCGCTACCTCCTTGAAAAATCTTGCATATGCTGGTATCTTTTTCATCACGTCTGGAGGAGATAGGTCATCGTTGGCCTTAACCAACATTGCATGAAGGTCTCGAATCATCCGGCGGTCCTTCTCTTCCAAAAATCGGCCTAGAAAAGGGATCCTCGGCCTGTAGAGATTCTGGGATTTGTGTAGGGTAGGCTCGGGTGGTGGTGTCATTGGGGGCTCTTCTTTCAGCTCTTGCTTCATCGGACCCTCATTCTTCTCTTTCTCCACTTGGGCATCTGCCTTCTCCTCTGGCTTGGGCATCAGCACTGTAACTGCATTCACATGTTCCGGCTGACTTGGCAATTTATCCTTACTCAGGTCGGTCTCGATACCTCCAACACGTGTAGCCAATTGCCCCACTTGCATCTTGAGGCGCTTAATGGAGGCTTCATTGTTCATGGTCCGTTTCTCGTTGTTGGCCAAATCTTGGAGGATTTTATCTAGCTTCTCATCTGAGTTCGGCGGACTCTGTTCGGCACCTTGGGCTGGGTTGCTGCTGCTGGGGGAAAAAGTTGGTTTGAGGTGACTGTTGATTGTGATTATTGGCCCATGAGAAGTGAGGGTGGTTTCGCCACCTCTGGTTGTATGTGTTCGAGTAGGGGTCATTTCCTGGTCGGTTTTGATAACCCTGCAATGCGTTTACCTCGGTATTCTGACCTCCGTAGCTCGGTTCGACAGCCGACGGGCACACTTCCGAACTGTGTCCTTGCACTCCACATGCGCCGAAAACATTTACGGCCATAGTCTGAATCAGAGAGGAACTCCTAGCATTCAGTAGCCGCATTTGCTCCGTGAGCTCGGCTAATTACTGGGCCATGACATTATTGCCCGGTCCGACATCGTTCACTGTGGACCACTTCTCTCGGGCACTCTTCTGAGATGAGTTAGCACTCATCGTCTCATATATCACCATCATCTCCTCCGCCGTTTTTGTCCCATTATCCCTTCCGGCTGCATTATCCACCATGTACTGCAAGTTCTGGTGGAGAGAGTCGTAAAGCAGTTCGCTAATAGCCCAGGAGAGAGATTGTGGTGGGGGCACTGCCTCTGAAGGTCTTTGAAACGTTCCCAAGCCTCGTGAAGAGTCTCGTTCGGCAGTTGAGCAAAGGAGACTATCTGGGACTGAATATCTTGGGCCTTCTGATGGGAATAGTACTTCCCGACAAATTTGGAGTATACTTCTGCCCATGTGGTGAGATAATCCAGTGCGAGGGTCATGAACCACGCCTTGGCTCGGTCTTTCAGAGTCTCCGGGAAGCACCGCATCTTCAGTTGGTCCTCGGTTAGCCCATGCAGTGGGAATGTCTGGAGGACGTTATAAAACTCACAGATGAAGTGGAGTGGATCTTCATTCAGAAGACCATGGAAGGACGAGAGCTGATTGTAGTGGACCATTTTCAGCTCGTAGTTCCTAGCAGCTTGCTCCAACTGAATGCATGATGTAATCGACCCGATTATGGGTTGGGCCAGGTCTCGGAGGAGATCACGGGGAGGTTGTCGAGCCATCTCTTGTTTGCTGGTTTCGGATGAATCGAGGCTGAGTTTATCAAACAGCTCACTCAAGTTCTCGAGATTGGTTTTGTTGTTTGGTGCTAGTACACATCCACTCCTGGTACGCATACACTCAAACAACAAACAGGTTACAAGCACCAACGGTAAACAAGAGAAAATAAGTGAAAACAAAAAACGAAGAGAGAAACTAACAACTAGACACGATAGGAAAAACAAAGAGAAACACAAAAGAAAATAAAAAAATAAACAAAAGTAAAAATAAAAATAAAATAAAGTGAATAAGTGCACAAAATACGTCCTAAACCTTCCCCGGAAATGGTGCCAATTTGTTGTAAATATTTTTCCAGAGTAAAATCGAAAGTTTCGAACACCGGATCGTGTCTCTCGAGGAAGGTCAGTCGGATTATTATGCACATTTATTCAACCACACAAAAAGAAATAAAATTCCTCAACATACTAATTCAGAAGATTGGTTTTTGATTTAAATTATCAACTACTAAAATTCAGACAAGCAAACTAAGATAGCTAAGCAGCAACGAAGAACAAGTAAGATTTAAGAAGCTAGAGAGTCGGGGATATCTGTTTTGGTTCGAATTGCAATTAATGGGCAAGTGATCGTTCGGCTAAAAGATTCGAGTAACCCACTCGTTCAGAGATTCGTCCTCAATAACTTTTCGTAACAAGAGGACAAACGTGAACGACAAATTAACGATTCATTTAACACCTAGGCAATACAATTATGAACAAGCCTAGTTTATACGAGCTTATTTCGACCGACTCCTCCCCTTTCGGTTCTAAGAGTCAATTAAAGCAGACTAGAAGGTTATTAGTCAACTATTCCATTTAGAATTAACAACATCATGCGAGACCGAATCAAATTCAATTGCAAAATAATTGGAAATTGAAGTGTCACCCTTCGACAATTCTCAACTTTCAAATACGATTATGGAAACCCTAATTAAGAACAACTCGCAAAAATTGAACGATCAACGAATCACCACAATTGCAAACGAAATCAAAACATCATCCCCTATTCACTAGCATATGGATTTAGCTACTCATAATTGAATAATCAACAAAAGCAATCACAACACAAGAATTCATATTTAACGATTAAGTCAAAAGAAAATCTTATGATTGATAAATCCCAACATTGAATCCGATAAACAAGCTTGAACCAAAAGCAATAGCAAAATCCACGTTTAAATCCTTGTTCTACGTTTAAAATTATGAAAGAAAGGTAAAAAATGAATAATGAACGATGGAACGATGAAAGGTAGGGTTTTTTTATGTTCTGTCGATTGAGAGGTTCCCTTATCTGATACTCCCGCACGATTATTTATAGTGGAGCTCGACACGGCGTGAGGACAGGTGTGCCACGGCGCGGGGAGAGGGGCTGCCGCGGCGTGGAGCAGCTACACGGGTGGAGGGAGGTCTGGCCGCGGTGCGGCGCTGCTTCACGGCGCGGAGAGGTGGGCTATCACGGCGCGGGGCTCCATCACGGCGCGGCAGGGAGAGGTTTCGCGGCACGGGAGATAATTCACGGTGCGAGAGGAGAAGGTGCAGCGGCGCGGGAGTCTTCACGGCGCGGCAGGGATGAACGCTGGAGTGTCTGTCGGGGTTGTGGCAGCTTCGCGGCGCGGCACTGGCGCGAGGGTCAGACTGGCGCGGGGCCTGGGCAACCTGCTGGACTTTGCTTCTCGGGTCCGTTTGGGTTCGTTTCAACTCGGAATTCGATTCTGCTTTTTTCTGTATGTTCCCAACGAACTCCTCTATTTAATTAAGCTTGTCCGACTAATTTGCACCTGAAATTCGGTCCTCCCGAGGCTTTCGACCTACACACCATAAACAAAAAAAAAACCGAAAAAATACACGGGAAACACACGAAAGACTAAAATAGAGCGAACCACGAAATAATCTGCAAAACAAACTAAAAGACCTAATATGGGGGGAAAAGAAAAGAAAAATAATGACGAAAAACGCAACAAAAGTAGGACAAACATACTTTAAACAGTTTATTAATTTTGGAATTCTTTATTAAGTTAGAAGAATAAGACTGTTCCCCACTACTTTAAACAGTTTATCAATTTTTTTTTCTTCGTACGTAAGAAGAGGAGTTATCGGGTTCACGATTTTTTGGACGAACTCCAAACTCAAAATCCCTATTCAATTTCAGTGCAATCAATCGTTATGAATCCATCAGGTACACTTCCGCTATTTGAGTATGATTCTGGATTATTCGATATGAACGTTCTTGGGATTAAGCGATGTATTTCGCACAAGGTTGAATCCAAATTCTATAAATAAAATGTAATCTATTATCAGTTTTGTGCACTGTACGAGTTGTGTGTTAATTTTAAATAGACATGATTTATGTAATTTTACACAATTTAAATTTTAAATAATATTTTCAATAAATTAATATAGATAAATTGTATTCTATATTCATTTTATATTTTTAATTTATAAATGTTATTTAATGAAAAATTTTAATTTATGAATTAATAATGCAATACGTACTAGTAATCTTTGGCAATAAATTGAAATAATGGCTCTCTCATGCGATGCTCACGTGACATGCAAAATTTGAATTGTGAATTTCCGATTCGACCGCCTTTTCCCTTTCCAAAATAATCTAGCTGTTGCATTCTCTTTCTTCCACCATCATCTTTCTCTTTCTTCCAGATTTCAAATGAGATAGCCGCTCACATTCACTCCAACGCAACTCAGTTGAACTCAATTCAGTCGCTTCTCCTTTTCAGCTAAGAAAATGTATTACATTTTGTTGCTCTTTCGATTAATTTTGTGCGCTAGTAATTTCCCCCCATTTTTAAATCATTATTTCATTGGAAAATTTTGAAATGTGGTTCGGTACCCTAGTTTTGCTAACGCTGCTGGGCTTGATTTTTCCTTTAAATTTCAGATTGGGGCGTTAGGGTTTTGGTGCTAGTGAAGACGACTCTTGATCTGCAAAAATGGAACACGAGGCTTCTCAGAGCGTGAGGGTTGCGGTCAATATCAGACCACTCGTGACCTCTGAGCTTCTTGTTGGCTGTACCGATTGCATCACCGTCTATCCAGCGGAAAAACAGGTACTTTTTTCTGTTAAATTGCTATCTATTTTAGACTGTATAATTATTATCTTTCCTGGGAAATTATGATACTCTGTGACCATTGATTTATAGCCATTTTTATTTGTATATCAATCACGGTTTTTGCTTTCATATCCATCACTATAGCTATATGTCATTTCTCTCGAATTTGGGAATTAATTTTCGGTTCATTTTTACTTATTTTATTTTTATTTTTTTTTAATGGAGTTCATTTTTATGCTCTTAAGATCAGTTTTTTTGCTTTTATGTGCGTACCTATAGCCATTTAAAGCAGGTTATTTTATATTTTCTTCACTCAGTTTTATTTGTGTAGTTTCCCTCGAATCTGGGAATTAATGTCATGTTGACTTGGTGTTCTCTGGTGCAATTGGCTGCAAGCAGGTCCAAATTGGGTCCCATGCATTTACATTTGACAACATATTTGGTGGGAAGGCCTCGCCATGTTCGTCAATATTTGACGAATCTGTTGCTCCACTTGTTGATGCCCTATTCCATGGATATAATGCCACAGTGCTCGCTTACGGCCAGGTCGGCAGTTCAAGTTTCAATATTTAATTTGCTCATTTTCTCCTTAAATTATGAAAAGTTTTTTTTTTTTTTTTTTTTTGGCGGTTGTAAGTGTTGTCATAACATTGCTGCATGAACTGCTCTTGTCCTTTTGTTATTTAATTATAGACGGGGTCGGGAAAGACATATACAATGGGTACAAACTACAACGGGGAAGACCATAGGAGTGGTGTTATTCCCAAAGTGATGAATAGCATTTTCTCCAGAGTGGAGACAATGAAAGAGTCCACAGAATTTCTTATTAGAGTATCATTTATTGAGGTATCAGATGCAAAGTTTAAAGTTTAATTTTCAGTATCGAACATATTTCATTTTTCAAGTTGTTGACAATCAAACTTAATGCTGCAGATTTTCAAAGAAGAGGTGTTTGACTTGCTCGATCCAAAAACTACAGGACCTGCCAGAGTTCCTATACAAATTAGAGAAAGAGTGAGTGGAGGGATTGCACTTGCTGGTGTTACAGAGGCAGAGGTGAGGACAAAGGAAGAGATGGCTTCATACTTGCTGCAAGGTTCATTATGTCGTGCCACAGGGAGCACGAACATGAATACTCAATCGAGGTGCTTTCTCTCTACTTCATTTTTAGTACTTTTCAGTTAAGTTAATCAAGTCATTCACGTAAGCAAATGAAGTTGATTAGCTATGATTATCATGTTTCCTTTCTTAGCTAGCTACAATTTTAAAGTCAGATAGCATCAGTTTATGATGATTATTTTTCATTATTAATGGAACAGTTTGTTTGAATATGAGAGTCCAAAAAGTTTGATTTCAATTTGCATAACATTCTTTTGACCAATAATTTCCTCTCAGCCGTTCACATGCCATTTTCACAATCTCAATGGAGCAAAAACGAACACCTCAAGCTTCAGCTGGTGATGATGCTGACGATCTTCTGGTTGCAAAACTTCACTTGGTAGATCTTGCCGGCTCTGAGCGTGCAAAACGAACTGGTGCAGATGGAACACGCTTGCAAGAAGGTAATTGTTTATGTAGTGTGTATGTGTTCTTATTTTTTATTTATTTTCTTTTCTAGTTTTCCCTTGTTTGTGATATTCTTAGAGTTCACCTATATAAATGTATGCATGTTGAGTTATTTATTTATTTTTTAAATAAAAATTGTGAATTATTTTATCTTTATTTTCATTTAACATTAAACAGCACGACACCCAATATGATTTTGGTTTCCCTTGTTCTTCTTTTGACCAGTCTGCTTTAGAATATATTTTGAGATACATGAGAACATCTTATCCTTATATAAATCTTACTTTTTGGGTTTGTCAGTTGTGGATGACTGAATTATTCTACCTTCTATTTTCATGTGCCCCAGGTATTCATATCAATAAGGGTTTGCTGGCTCTTGGTAATGTTATTAGTGCCTTAGGGGATGAGAAGAAGCGAAAGGAAGGCGGTCATGTTCCTTACCGTGACAGCAAGTTAACACGGATACTGCAGGCAAGTTAACTCAGTCTTGATACCATCAAATTTAATTGAGAAATATCGGATATTAATTTGACCTTTCTCTTTTGCTTGTCCACATATTTTATATTTAAATCATCACATTTTTTTTGAGAAAGTCTTGTGCAAAAGAATTCTTATTCATGGACTTACAGTGCTAATTGGTACTTGATTTGTGCAGGATTCACTTGGTGGAAACAGCAAAACAGTCATGATCGGTATACTTTTACATATGTTCTCATTTTATGGTTGGAATATGCAAGTATGACAATTTTAAAATGTATGAACTATCTTTTGCTGACTAAAATTTTCATGTGTTGCAGCATGTATAAGCCCTGCTGACACAAATGCTGAGGAAACACTTAATACCTTGAAGTATGCAAACCGTGCACGAAACATTCAGAATAAAGCAATTGTAAGCTTCGATCTATAGAAGTATTTATTTTGTAAATTGTTTTGGATGATAAATTAAAATGTACATTGTATGCGGAATTTTGCTCTTTTAAATTTGTAGATCAACCGTGATCCTGCGGCGGCACAATTGCAAAGAATGCGGAGTCAGATTGAACAATTGCAAGCAGAGTTGCTTTACTTTCGCGGGGACGCTAGTGCACCAGCTGAAGAAATCCAAGTATGAAATGCTCACCGGTCTATATTCAGTTCATTTCAAACTACATTTCTAAGAGTCCCTGAAATTATATATTTGTAGGTTTGTGTAGAGTGATGTATTGCATTCTTGATTCTATTTTTGATGTCTGTAACTTTTTGGATTACAGATTCTCAAGCACAAAATATCTTTACTTGAAGAAAGTAAAATGGAATTACAAGAGGCTCTACAAGAGTATAAAACTAACTATAAGCATCTGACCCAGCGTGCTATTGATGCTCAGGTTCATTTCTATTCTTGTCAAATTCATTGCTCCATGACTATGTTGGAGTTCAATGTATCCGTTGTATTAATATGAACCATGTGTCAGGTGGAAAGGGATAGACTGATTATGCAAATCGAATCACTTCAAAACGGAAAACCCATGAATGAGATTGACATCAAGTCTAATAAGGTTTGATTGTCATGGATGTCCTAAACTTTCCAGTATATTGATATTCTTGTGACTGCTAAACTTGTCGATCGATATTACTCTCTCCCTCTCTCCGTCTCTCTCTCATTCACTCACTCTTCCACTTCTTCGATTCTAATATCTTTTTTTTTTTAGGATTTTGATATGGTGAAGAGTTATATCATGAAGATTCAGGATCTAGAGTCTGAATTGATAAAGGTGCGGAGTCTAAATCAATCAAGACGTGAGGATTTTGCTGATTACCTTGATTCAGAAGATGATGGGAATCACTCAGGAAATTCATATATCATAGATGCCGATATGAGAACAACAGAAAAAGATGGTAAGCATAAAAAACTATATTGATATTTTTCTGCAGCTTTGTCTGTAGTAGATGCCCCATACCTTTTACATATGTTGTTTTAATCATAACTATGAGCGTATATGAGTTCAAAATATCTTGCTGGAGGTCTTAGTTTAAACACTATCTATATTATGATCACCTAACGGTGATTGCTGCATAGATCAGATATTGAAATCTCTCGACAAATTGCAGGGATGGTTGAAGTTGTGGAAAAGGAACTTGAACATTCTTCTCTTCAAGAAAAATTGGACAGGGAATTGAAAGAATTAGACAAAAGACTTGAGCAAAAAGAGGTAAACATTAAACCAGAATATTTAAATCGAAAGAAGAATGATGGAGTCCTATTTGGTAGTCATGTGGTTAAGCAAAAAAGTAGTTTCTCATGAAGGGCACGCAGAAGAAGAAAATTAATAGATAAAATGGTTAGATTTATAGTAGTATATTCTTAATGAATTTAGTAATGTATATTATGAAGTTATTTCGTTTCTTTGTCAAACATTTTCCAAATTTAAGAAAACCTTTCCATTTGCATTTTACTTTTTATCTAGCATGACGTGGTATTAAGAAAAAAATGAATAAAAGATCCTCTTAAAATACCATCTTTGTATTTTTCTTTTTACATAGTGATTAAGAAGCTATTTGATTTGGTATTTTATCATATTTATGTATTTTGCTGAGAGATAGAAAAGGTTGGACTATCTTCGGTTTTCCTCGTTACCCTTTTCTCCTCGGGTATTCTGATTTTGAAATAAAGAACCATCCATTTAGGAATGCCCNCGACAGGCTAGATGGGTGCTTACAAGTCACAACTTTGTTCCACTCTGTACAGTATGCCTTACTAACATTTCAGTTAAAAATTTGGTCCTGTCTAGTACAGATGATGGGCAATCACTCTGATCTTTACCTCTCATTTGTTGTCATTTTTAAAGGCTGAAATGAAGCAGTTTGTGGGTTCTGATACATCAATTCTCAAGCAGCACTATGAGAAGAAAGTTCAGGATCTAGAACTAGAAAAGGGTGCTTTACAGGTATTTCTCATTGATGATATCTTTGATCTATGATTTTTTTTTTTTTNCCATTAGATGCATGTAGAACTGTTGTTTATCTATATTTTATTTTTCCAGAAAGAAATTGAAGAACTTAGGCGTAATCTTGCCAACATTTCATCTAATTCTGATGATAGTGCTCATAAGTTGAAAGAGGAATATCTTCAAAAGCTCAATGTTCTCGAGAAACAGGTGAATCAGATGAAAATATAATTATGCAATTAATATAATTTCTACTAACACCATTCTTTTATAGGTCGCTGAGCTGAAAAAGAAGCAGGATGCTCAAGCTCAACTATTGAGACAAAAACAAAAAAGTGATGAAGCTGCTAGAAGACTGCAGGATGAGATCCATAGGATAAAGACACACAAGGTGCTATTTTCTGGCATTGGCAACTTGCTGAAAAATATGCTGTTAATGTACTCCGTCTTATTAGATCTACTCCTTTTTGTTTTAAGGTTCAATTACAACAAAAGATAAAGCAAGAATCTGAGCAATTCAGGCAGTGGAAGGCATCTCGAGAAAAAGAAGTGCTTCAGGTAATTGTATACTTGAAATCAATTCACAGTGACATTTGAGGTTCTATCCAAACTTTGTTGCTATTCAATCTGTAGTTCTATCTGCCAGGCTGTCATTAAGTTAAGTAGTTCAATTGGAAACCAGAAGAGTTTCTTTGTTTCTTGCCACTCATCAAAGTTATGTTATATGTTCCTTTTTATAGCTAAAAAAGGAAGGACGGAGAAATGAGTATGAGATGCATAAGCTGCTGGCTCTAAACCAGAGGCAAAAGCTGGTAAGTTGTGTCTTTTATGTAATTGGCTTAATTATGAAGATTGGAATTGTGAGATATATTGCGTATTGCATGGCAGGTCCTTCAGCGAAAAACTGAAGAAGCTGCTATGGCTACGAAACGTCTTAAAGAGTTGCTAGATTCTCGTAAAGCTACCCGAGAGACACCTGGTAAAAATGAGACAGAATTTTTCTCTCTTAAGAATGTTTCTCATTTCCTATTTCATGATGTATTGATCTATTTTGCAATATATATGCAGGTGGAGGAAGTAACAAAGGTCCTGGAGCTCAGGTATGTGTTTCTACTGAGGGATTTGTTCTAAATAAATATATATTGGTCCAAATGTCCAGTTGATCATAAATTTCTTGCCAGTCACTTTATATTGTTGATATCTTTCTTTGTTGTCTAGGCACTTGTGCAAGCTATTGAGCATGAGCTTGAGGTTACTGTAGGAGTCCATGAAGTGCGGTCAGAATATGAGCGACAAATGAAAGAGTAAACGATATCACTCCTTCAATTTTTCATTCTTTTTCTGTTCGTATCTTCCTTTTCTGTTTAGCAAGTTAGGAGGAATGAAGTAGAATGATATTTGAAGAAAAACAAATAAAATAAAAGTCTCAGTCACTCAGAATTTATACCCAGATCGTTACACTTGAAAAAAGTTAGTATACTATGGCCTACAAGGCTCGGGATAAGGACTTAATATGTGTTTAAAAAAACTTTTCTTTTTCTTTTTTAATATACTTTGAAAAGTGAAATAACTGCAGTTACTGCATGATACATTTATGATTTTTGTAAATAAAATCGAGGAAAAGGAAGGGCAACCCTGCACAAGGAATGGTGTTTGGTTTGGGCCAAACAAATATCATATGGTTATGTGGTCGTAGTAGTGTGCTTTTTCACCCCTTTATATGTATGCCCACATTGCAATGATGTTTTACACGGGATGTCATGTTTAGACTTCGTATAGTCAAGTAAGAAATAAAATTAAGTTGTGACTAGAAACAAGTCTAATGTACTGAAATAAAAAAGAAATGACAATGTTGTTACTGCAAATTAAAGAACATTCTTGCTATTATACTCTATAATTCTCATTTAAATCTTTAGCTGAAAAATAAATAATAAGATTGTAAAATAAGTTTTAATTATTGATTTTTTTTTTTCTTTTCTTTTCTTATGCATGTAGGAGGTCTAAAATGGCTGACGAGATTGCAAGACTTAAGGAAGAAGCACTTTTAGAAAAGCAGCACAACCTAAGGTATTTCGTATGAAATGATGAGTTGTTCTAAGTTTTGTATTTATTTTCCTTTATTCTATAATTTCTTTTACCTTCTTTAGTATATTTTTTGAGATAGTAACTAAGCACTTAACTGGCTTCCTCCATTGTAGTGAAAGCCCCCAGTCAATGTCCCCTGGTGCTAGAAACTCTAGGATCCATGCCCTTGAAAACATGCTTTCTACTTCTTCAAGTGCCCTTGTTTCCATGGCATCTCAACTGTCAGAAGTTGAGGAGCGTGAGAGGGCGTTTAGTGGCAGAGGACGGTGGAAGAATATCCGTTCTCTTCCCGAAGCAAAAAATATAATGAATTTCCTTTTCAATGTTGCATCCTCATCCAGGTAATTTGCATTTTTGTGGTAGAGCATTCTTTTGAAGTCTGGTATTTTTAAATTATTGCTAACAATTGCTTCCCACAGATGTCAGCTAAAAGATAGAGAATTTGACTGTAGAGAAAAAGATTTGGAAATTAGGGATTTAAAGGAGAAAGTGTTCAATTTGGTTAGGCAACTGGAGCATAAAAAAACTGAGCTCAGCCGTCAGGAAAATTTGGTGGTGAGTTCACTCTAGTTTAGCATAACAAATTTTATTCCTGTATATCTTGTATGTCTTAATATAGGGTGAGATGTAATTCTTGTCAATGCACCCTTAAGGCATGAATACAAAATCTCTGAGGTTATACGACTCGTATTTCTAGAGGTTGAGCAATAACTTATCCACTACTGCAACTACTTGATAGTATATGTTTCCTAACAATACGAGCCTATTTGCTGTGAAAAATTTCTTATTGAATAAAGTTATATAATTTTTTTTTACTGTTCCTTGAATTTTTGCATTTCTTGGTTTTGACCTTGGAAATAAGAATGCTATTTGGCTAAATTTCATTCCAGCTATGTATATAAAGAAGCAATAATTTCGCATGATGCAATTTCCTTCTGAAGTATTTTCTGTATGGCTATGGTATGAACTATAAAGCAAGTAAAGCAAATAAATTCATTATTTCAACTTTGTTAATAGAGCCTGTTATTTTTTTTTAGATGCTTATCTGGTTAATCTTTTAATTACCATTTTTAATTATCAATATGTGGGATATCATCGGTGGTATTCAAGTTCCTGAATGTCAATTTTTGGAATTTTCTGCAGAAGTTGGCTCTAGAGAGACCATCCAATGAAATAAAAGTGGGCTCTGGTTACGTCTTACGACCTAAGGTATGTAAATATGCTAAGTCATGCTGTCATTTGTTTAATCTACATTGTCGATCAGTTGTCCACTCAACTTGTTTCATACATTTTACCACTGTTTTTATATTTAGGAATCTCGTAACTCCTCAATCAGTAATGGAGTTTATGAGTCAGAGCTACTAGAAGACATGGACACATCAGATGAGTCAGAGGAAGATGTGGAGTGGGGACACACAATACAGAGAAAAGTGCGTCAAGGTGGAAGGAAGGAGAAAGTAGTCGAGTCAGTTTTTTGTTGCTCGTGCAGTAAATCTTCCTTCTGCAAGACGACAAGGTGTGAGTGTCGGGCCGTAATGGGTAGCTGCAGCATCTCCTGTAGCTGTGGGCCCACCAAATGTAGCAATCGGAAGGAGTCTTCTGGAAATTTGTTCGAAAGAGATGAAAAGGAGAGTAATAATGATGAACTTGTTTCTCATGGTGCAATGCTGCTTCAAACTGCTTTGTCTGAGAAGCCCGCTGGCCCGAATGATGCTGAGACCGTGAGGAAGCCGCTGTCCGACATTGGGAATAATTTGGTAAGTGCAGTTCCCTCGTTTGTCACCGTTATTGTATGAATGAACAAGTGAATTTTGTTTTGCCTCACTGTATAGTTTCTCTGTTATAGTAGGCAAAATTGCAAATTTAGTCCTGTTGGTTAGATCTAGTGGCGTTTCTACTTTTTAGTCCTGAGATCTGAACATTTTGCTATTTGGTCCTATGACTTAAATATCTAATAAATAATCTTTGGGATAGATTTTTGATAGCAATTTAAGTCCTCTCTAATTAAATGTTGTTGCACTTTCAATCCCATAAGGACTGAAATTGCGGCAAGAATACTAAGTTACAGGATCAAAAGGAAAAAAGTTAAAATGTTGAGACTAAAAATGTTATGGCGTTAAACCACTAGGACTAAAAATACAATTTTGCCGTTATAATATTTACTTGAAAACTATCTGTTCAACGAGTTGAGTTCCTTCCTGGAGTATAAATTTTTGGCCGCTCTTCTTGACAATGTATTTCTTTTCTTTTTTTTTTTTTTTTTAAT
>BKCP01008070.1:125310-200657 GCA_008636005.1 Striga asiatica | reverse complement strand
CCGCCGCCGCGCCACTGCCGCCGCGCCACGACCGCCGCACCACCACCTCAACTGCAAATCGAACGGATCAATTAGGTAAAATGCCTAATTTTTTTTTTAATTTTTTCAATAAATACGAATTATCATCATACGTTTTTAAGTTAGGATTTCATTATAATTTGATGTTTTAGAGTGTTACGGTTGATTAGAATTAGGGATTTTTCGGAATTATGACGTTAGGGTTTCGATTTAGAACTTCGAATTGTGAACTTGTGAACTATTGTGTGTACTATTGTGTGAATTAGTGTGTGAAGTTCGATTTTTCGGAATTAGGACTACAAATTGGACTTCGAATTGTGAAATTGTGGACTCGATTAGAATTAGGTGTTTCGCGAGTGTAGCCGAGAGCCGAGGCTGTTTGATTTTCATTATTTCGAGCCGATTAGTTTATTACGGAAGAAGCTAAAATGGAATTTAATTGAGTTGAGTTGCAAGTTATATTGAGGAGCCTATTATTTTTCTAATAAATTACATATAATCCTTACAGTTTTTTTCTTAATTGTTTGTAGATAAATGGATTCATCATCCTCCTCACAGCCTCAGCAGTACAGTGTCCATCCCGGTCCGAGGGATGGCACTCTTCTATATCTCCAGTACCGCCACCGGTCGCAGGCGGTATTTAATAATGCGCCGGGAGCTCGTGACATGACGCTCTCAAACCGCCGTTTCGACACCCAGTTCTGGGCGGCTTTGTCAAGCCAGCCACGGTCGGTTTGGGATGTCATCGACCGGACTGGTTTCGGACCCTTGTTTGGAATGGGTCGAATCCAAGCCGACAACAGCCTCCTTACTGCTCTAGTGGAGAGGTGGCGTCCAGAGACGAATACCTTCCATTTCGATTTCGGCGAGGCCACCATCACGCTCCAGGACGTACAAGTCCTATTTGGTCTGCCAATCATTGGTGCTGCTGTTGTGGGAGTTACTAGAGATCTAACACCCCTACAGTGGCGAGAGAGGTGCAAGGAGTTGCTAGGGTACCAACCCTATGTCCAGGTATATTTTTTCATAGAATTTTGTTTAAATATATGTCAACTCAATTTTATATGTCAACTCAATTTTGTTTAAATATGGAAAAACAACTCTCAGTATCCTCCCACCACCGAGGAAGAGCAGGCAGCCCAAGATCCAAAATCTTGGGATATTAAAGGCCAGTATCTTAATGATGGCGGGTTGGAGGAGGAATGCAACCGTGTGTTGCAAGAAGGCCAACCAGACATCGTGTACGAGTAGAGGGCGAGGGCCCTTATCTTCTGGTGCATTGGGTCCTTCATCTTCCCCGACCAGCGGGGTTTATGGCGCATTATCCGACATTCAACCATTAATGCCTCAAATCCCTCCAAAAGCGTAGACCGGCTTCCAACAGTCGTACAACTTTGCCTACTCTTCTATGACTGTTGGGGGCTAGGGTGTTCCACATGGGGGGCCGTCTAGTCAAGTTTTCTCCCAGGACGAATACGTTCCCCCCATGAGGACACAGTCACACACGACCAGGCATCAACCCGCCCCCAACATTGGTGGGGGTAGAAGAGCTCGGGCCCGTCCCCGCGCTCAGCCGTCCGCCCAACACCTCCAACCTGAGCAGCCCGAGCCTCAACAAGGTGAGATTTTTAAATTAGCATTTTTTTTATAGTTCAATTTATAATTTCTTTTTTCAATTGAATTACTCAGATGAAGAAGAGGAGGATGAGCAGACTTTTCAAACTGACACGCTTCTCACACCTCAACCTTCGTCTTCTTCTCACGTGGTATATACTCGGAGGGGGTCAAGACCGCGCAAACCTACACAACCATTCACTCCTTCCTAGTTAGTTGTGTTGAATTTGTAGATTTTGTGTTTATTTTGAATTGTTGGATTGTCTGTATAAACCGAATTATATCGTTTTGTATATATTGTTTGTTCGGCAAATTATTGTGTTTCAATTTTTTGTTCGGCAAATTATGGTATGATGGATTTGGTTGTGAGCAGGTATATTTTTTTGTTGTGAACAGGTGTATTTTTTGGTTGTAAACAGGTGCATTTGATAGTGAACAGGATTTTGTATAAAAACGTATTTGACTAATACGTTTTCTATTATTTTAATACGAAAAACGTATTTCGTAAATACGTTTTCTGTTGAAATTAAAATTAGGGCAAAGAAAATCAATTTGGGGCAAAATTACAAAGTAAAACGTATTTAGCAAATACGTTTTATATTCTAAAACTTTTTATCCCAAAAAAATTATTTTCGCGAAATGAGAAAATTGATTTTATTTATAAAACGCATTTCTTAAATACGTTTTATGATTAAAAAATTAATATTAAATTAATTTTAATATAAAAACGTATTTATTTAATACGTATTGTAGTTTTTGAATATAAAACGTATTCAGCAAATACGTTTTGCTATAGGTTAATTACGTTGATTACGATAATTAACTTTAATAATTTTTGTTTACGGAAAACGTATTCACTAAATACGTTTTATAATTGAAACCGTATTTGCTAAATACGGTTTATAAAAGAAAACGTATTCAGTGAATACGAGCTTTTTATTTTGGTCCACTAGATTTTTTTTTCTTTCTTTTTTGTCCAGTTCATTTTTTGTTTTTTTTTTTTAAGGAAATAAATCAATTTTTTAGGCCCTTTATCACTTTGGCAAATTTCAATCAGGCCCAAAAGGTTTTTAATAATATTCCAACACTCCCAAACCTATTATTTATACACACACACACACACACACACACACATNTTTTTTTTTTGAATCTGGCCGGCCGTCCGGCCGTCGTTTCCGGACGGACGGCGGCCGTCCGGTCGTCGGTTCCGGACGGCCGAAAAACCGTCTAGTCGTCGGTTCCAGACGGCCTTAAAACTGTCTGGTTCCGAACGGCCGAAAAACCGTCCGGAACCGCCGGCCGGACAGTTTTTTTAATTAATTATAATAATAATAATTATTAATTATAATAAATATTATAATTAATTATAAATGATAAAATAATAATAATAATAATAATAATTATAAATTATAATTAATTATAGTTATTATTAGAAATTATTATTTATAATTAATATAATAATTATAATAATAATTTCTAATAATAATTATAATTAATTATAATAATAATAAATTGAATAAATTATAATTAATTATAAATTATAATAATAAAATATATAAATTAAAATAAAAATTTGTTATAATCTATTTTAATAGTTATTACAATAATTATTACATATGAAAAAATTACTAATTATATTTTTGATTCAGGGTGTTAGCAGACCTGTACAATCTTCTGCCAGGGACGACGACGAGGCGTTCGATGAGTATTATGATGGTTCTGGCACCGACACACTAGAAGTCGGGGTGTCAATGCGTCCGTTCATCGGGACAAACAGACGATGATCGATCAGGCTCGGAGGGTACAGACTGGTCTGGCTTGCCTGAGTTCGAGACCCTCCTCCGCACCAGTACGAGATGGTCCGCAGGGATATCATTTTGAGGGCCAGCCAGACAGTTCGCGATTCCCCGGAGTCGTACCGTACGGTGAACATGGATATTATTATCCTGGCCAGGCAGATAATTCGATGCCCCCGGCACCAGGACCGTACGATCAGCCGGGATATTCTTTTCCCCGCCTGGCAGGCAAGTCGATACACCGCGCACCATTACCTTACGGTCAGTAGGGATATCCTGATGAGTCGTACGGCGAGAGGGAGCAGGGTTCAGAAAAGTCCGACGAGGACGACTCTTCACATGATCAGGACCACCCGCACCACCCCCAGAGGGAGCTCTCACCACAGCATTTTGCACGACCCGCACAACCTACGGGTCCTAGACAGCCTGTCCCTCCTGTACAGTATGTTCGTCATGTACAGGCTGTTCGTCCTACACAGGCTGCTCCTCAACGACAGACTGGGGGGCGTTTTGGTAGCGGTGCATCCTCATCAGGTAAATTATTTATTTATTTATTGTCATTTAACATTAAATATTTTGACTTAATAATAACAAATTATCGGTACTGTTAGAAAAGTATTATCGGCCTGCTCCTCAACTACAATATAATTATTTTGTAATTTAGAGGGACCATACAGTTAGTTGGTTAGAAAAGTATTATAATTATTTTTATTATTGTTATAATCAATTAGTAGTATTATATAATAAATTAGTTTAGAATTGTCATTACACTTTATTAATATAAAATGTAATGTTTCTACATTAATTGAAAAAAAGAGCGGGAAACTTATGAAGGTTTTAATAAACAGGTTTTATTTAATACATGTATGTTCTATTCTATTGCAGGTACTAGCAAACGAGCTAGGACCGATAATGATGCACCCTGGATCGTTAGAGGCCCAGTGGCCGGTGGGTCCATTGATGGGAGTGTCATCCCTAGCTTTCTAGGGCACGTCGTCTCCCGCATGTGGACTGGACAGTTTAGGGGCATGCTGAAATGCCAGAACAAATTGAGAGCGGTCGAGAATCTGAGGAGTTGGCATGATGATATGTCTCTCGATGCAAAAGATCTGATCGGAGACACCTGACTGTCACATCTGGTGGACTCCATGCACAGCCACTTGGACACTCTACTGCTTTCTGCATTTGTGGAGCGATGACAGCCAGATACTAACTCGTTTTACCTGTCTTTTGGTGAAATGAGCATCATGCTGCACGACGTCCGGGCCATTTTGGGCGTTCCTGTAGAGGGAGCCGTGGTCGTTGAGGACCAGGATTCAGACGCCTGTCAGGGGCTCTGCATGGCGATACTTTCGGTCACTAAGGCTCAACTCATGAGTTCATTTTGACAGCGTGGTTCGGTGATCGAAGCCTCCATTGTGGAGGCATTCAGTGGGAAAGGCCGACCGACTAAGGATGAGGCGGGTGCCTGGATGTGGGTGATGCTGGATACCAGCTTGTTCATCGACAAGAGTGGTAGTACAGTGACCCCCAAGATCCTACACAAGGTGCTCGACGGCTTGGATATAATTGGTTGTTACTCATGGGGACCGGCTACACTGGCATACTTGTACAGACAGCTAGGTATTGCCAGCCGAGGGGACTTCAGTGGACTGTCAGGCTGCTTGACTCTTCTGCAGTCCTGGATATATGAGTATTTCCCCGATTTTTGACCCCAGGGGAGTCAACCCATCGGTCCTGACTGTGTTGCATGATCTTGCTCGTGGAGCGTAGGAACAACGCCAAGGTCAGACGATCGGCTCACAGCCATCCGTCGGCGCCTTGACAGACTCACTGCCTCCGATGTACGTTAAGTTATTTTATTTAAATTTAGTTACCCATTATTTAAAATAATATAATTATTTTTATAAATACTTTTATGCAATTGTCAACAGGTGCAATGGTTGCCATACGGCAGCTCCAACCCAAATGCGATTGAGCAAAGGACGCTTTATTGCGGATTGATTCGATACCGCGATATTGTCAAGCCGTACTTGCCTGTGCGGTTTCTGTGTCAGTTGGGGTTTGTCCAGACTGTCCCTTCCCCTATGTACCCGCCAATCAGTGCAGTATGTGCTTGGGAGTCTAGGAACTACAAGGTTGAGCATTCTGAAGCTGGTGCAGTAGGTGCCTGGAGCCAGTTCCCGTTTTCGCACATTTGCAACACCAGTATGTTCACCCACACGACACATGATCGCGGGGAGACGACTGAGGAGTACTTGCAGTGGTACGGTCGGGTTTCCCATCCGACTGTCATGGGCGAGGAGCTGCCGGACGAGAACGAGGTCCCTAGGCGTGCCAATTCCGCCTATGTAAGTCGTTTGCTAAATATTAGTTAATGTTATTTCATTACAATAATTTTTTTTAATAAATATTTATCATATCTTTCTATTCTTCCATTATTTTTAGTGGATGGACCGTGTTTTTGGCATTACATCGAAATGGCAGCGTGACTGCGCTGCAGTTGAATGTCCGATGGCAGCGCGTTACGCATAAGAATTGGCTAAGCTTAAGTTGGATTACGACAATGCCCAATAATGATGTAATGAATGTTTTTATTATTATTATTATTATTATTATTATTATTATTATAAAACATTAAGTTGAATGGTTTTTTTTTTATTTATTATTTGTAAAACATTAAGTTGAATGGTTTATATTAAAAATGAAAAAAAAAGTACCATTGATGCGATTTTCGATTGCTCTGTAACACGAATGTATGTTCCTACGCTTTGAGACAGGCTCGTTCTCCTGAGAGTCCTGATGGGTCGACTCAGGAGAACGAGCCTCTCTCGAACCAAGGGAACATACGTTCGTGTACAGAGCAATCGAAATCGCATCAATGGTAGTTTTTTTTTTTTTCATTTTTAATATAAACCATTCAACTTAATGTTTTACAATAAAAAAAAACTCATTCAACTTAAGTGTAGCAAATAAAAAATAAAAAATAAACTCATTCAACTTAAGTTTAGCAAATAAAAAAAACATTAAGTTGAATGGTTTTTTTATTTTATTTTATTTGCTAAACTTAAGTTGAATGAGAAGCATCATACCACAACTGAATAATGTCGTTCTTTTATTGAACCGAAAAATATTGTTCTTTTATTTAAGGTCTATTTTGATCAGTAAACCACAATTGCAACCTAGCCTGGTACTGATCCTCTCAACCCTCAACCGATTCATCTCGGTGAGTGAACCACATTCTATGCATAGGCGGTAATGGACAATCAGGAGTCAAATCTAAACGAATGTAGTGTTCATAGCAACCAAGATGACACATGACACAATCTTACGACTTGGTCCTCTAGCCGTTGATCGTGCAGAGAGCGGCAACACTGTGGTGCTGAACATGTCGTGCTGCCCACCACTGGGACCAGAGCTCAACAAAACGACAACCGCATTAAATAGTGTTGCAACAGGGTAGAGGTCGCATGGAACTTTGAACCAGTGACCCGGTCCACAAGTGCCCCCGTCCCACCTTATTCTTCTGAGTGCGGTGTTGATATCCGTAAAATAGATGTAGTCGTACAAGGTACGGTGGCTTTGGACCTCATTCGCAATGTTGTCTCTTACGACTGGCCACATCTCTTGGTTACCATACATGTAACTCGCGATGACCCGAAAACCGCAGTTTCCATCCGCCTCCACATTCAGGTAACTCACTACGTAGTCCAACATAAACCAGGGAATTCTTTGCCACAATGGAAAATCAAATATATTTGTCGGTCTAATCTCTGCAATATCATAATAATTTCACGTCACAATTTATATAATTATATAAATACTTTAACTAACGTTCAGGTATATTAAAAAAAATATATCACCTGGTGCCCCTTGTGACTGTTAAGAAGAGGAGCTTGTCGGTCCACGCGAAAAACTGGTCGTACGGCTCGATTTCCGACCTCGCGATCTATCTCTGTACTCCCAAGCAGATGGTTTATACTTAGTTGAATTGGTTTTCTTGGGACGGCCTCGTGGGTTTTCCTTAACCTCAGGTTCCGCATAATCCTATTGGTCAGGTAAAGCTGACTGTACATGAACTGATTCATGTACCGCATCGTCGCGGGATCGCCTGTTTCAACCTCATTCACAAGAGTTCGAAAGAACTGAGCATCTGACCATGCACCCTGGCTCGCCTGGCTCTGTTGACCCGTCCCTACAAGTATACGATAAAAAATTCAATGAATTAAACCAAATAATGCACTTTAATAACATAAATTATAATTACAAATGAAACAACAAGTAGCAAATTATAAATAAAACATTAACCTTAAATTACATGGCTCTAACTTCTGTAGTGTTCTCCAGAACTGGTGAATCATTTCAAGATCAATCCGAATTTTAGAATCATATGCCGTACAGAGCAGATAGGCACAAGGAAGTCCATGAGTGACTTGCAATACCCAGCCGTAGCGCTCGTAAACTTCGATGCTCAAGTCATGCATCCTCGCAACCTCATAGTCCAATAAACTCAGACAGTAATGCGAGACCCTCAGTATCACGCTCGCGAAAAGGATTCCCTTAAAATGCGTACTCTTCTTAACTCTCGAAGCCTCAAGCGCTGACCTGATAATACATTACATAACATTAGATTATAATTAATGTAGTAATATAATAACACAGTTAAAAGTTGCAATATGTACCTGATTTCAGTCAATTTAGAATCGATCTGCTTATTAATCTTCTGCCAAATTGTATCGAGCGTGCCGGTGGACGTGTGAAGCCACTGCTTCAACACAGAGTGGGCACTCTCCACCCTACAAGAAGTTGTGTTTCCAAAATGTGTTACATGGTTGGTCCAAGCTTTCACAAACTTCTCCTTGTGCGCTAACCATGTGTTCTCCATATATTGTACCACTTGTGGAGACTTCGAGTATTTTGCGCGCATCTCGGCAGCGGCATCGTTGTAGTCATCGAACGTACTGGCCTCGACAATCGCCTTCCACGTACTGCGCGTGAACATCTGCGAAAATTTTTTACTTTTCCCAAAGAGTTTGTAGGCTTTGTCTTCCACATCCTTGTTGATGTGTCACGTGCAGAGTAAGTGGGCTGATTCGTGAAAATGCCTCGGAATAGGAGTCACTAAACCCAACTCTCTGTCACTGACAACCACATTAGGATATACGTCATGGCCTATTAGAAGTCTCAACTTATGTAGAACCCAGTCGTAACTGGCTTCTTTCTCATCCCTGATGAGCGCATACGCAATTAGGAAGTTCTGGTTGCACGGCATCATCCCAATCATCTCGACCAACGACATCTTGTACCTGTGCAAATGAGACCAAGAAAACAAAAAATATAATCACATAAAACTTAACTTAATCAAACATACTATTTAAGATTCATACTAATAAAGTATTTATAAAATAACATACCTGTTGGTTTTGTACGTGGAATCTATGCCGACATACCAGTAATATGTCCGGAATAGATTGACCGATGCAGGATGGGCCATGAATATATGCATCAACGCTTTCGTGTTCGGATCTGCTTCTGCATAAACTGTATACTCGCTTCTCGTGGCCAAATGCATAAGCTGGGTAGGAACGTCTCTACCCTCGAAACTCTCTTTCTGCAGCTTTCTTCTAAAGTTATACATCTGTCACCGAGTAGCGTTAATTATAATAATTATTATAATTTAAAATAAAAAAAATTATTATATTAATAAATAAAAAAGTATATTAATTAATTTATTTGATAAAAAATTATTAACTATCATAATAATAATATATTATTAAATATAATAAAAATTATTAATTACTATTTTAATAGTTATTACAATAACTATTAGATATAAAAAATTACTAATTATTATAATTTTAATTAATTCTTAGCATTAATTTAAAATTTCACTTCAAAAAGTTAATTAAAACATAATTACAAAATATAAATATATATTTATTATACCTTTCGCCGATTAACGTTGTCTCCCCGATTTTTTTCCTGCAGCGCGACCATAATTTTTGCCGGGGGCACCTGAGCGTCAGTCATATCACGAATAATATTCGTAAATGAATCGCTGAGGCCGTTCAACTGTCGATGACCCTCAGGATACACAACAAAGGAATGGTTATGGTAGCCCTTCTCTGGTTTATTGGTCATTCTATGGATCATCCAGTATGGCAAATCTGGCACCTATTTTACTTTTATCTCAAAAGGGAAATTGCACGCTTTCGTTTTTGTCTTTCTGGAATTTCCGCCTTTGCCTCTGTAGCGTTCGCCTCTATGGCACTTCAAAACCTTGACCCTTCCTTTCTTTTTGTGTTTCGAAATTATTATTTGGAAACCATTCAGAATTGCCTGTTGTCTTGCAGATTCAATAGCCTCCAAATAACTTGTAAATAATGAATGAGTATAGAAACCAAGACTATAATCAATACCATCTCCTCCAAAATCTTCCCATGACTCCTGCAATATAGTACAATATTTATATTTTTAAAACTTGTTAAATTATAATCTATAACATAATAATTTCTAAGTTCTAACATTATAACATCTTCATTCTAATGTATAAGATAATTAATTCTAACATGTAATATAATAATTTGTAACTCATAACACGATAATATCTAACGTCCAATTTATAGCATAATCAACTCTAACATGTAACATAATAATTTGTAACTCCTAACACGATAATATCTAACGTTCAATTTATAACATAATCAAGTCTAACATGTAACATAATAATTTGTACCTCCTAACACGATAGTATCTAACGTCCAATTTATAACATAACCAAGTCTAACATGTAATATAATAATTTGTAACTCCTAACACGATAGAATGTAACGTCCAATTTATAACATAACCAAGTCTAACATGTAACATAATAATTTGTAACTCCTAACACGATAGTATCTAACGTCCAATTTATAAGATAATCAAGTCTAATGTACAACATAATAATTTATAACTGATAACACGATAATATCTAACGTCCAATTTATAACATAATTATTTCGAATATATAACATAATAATTTATAATAATATTTTTTTCAAAAAAAAAAAAAAAAAAAATCAAAAAAAAAAAAAAAAAAAAGAATCGTCCGGCCGGTCGGACCAGACGGACCGGTTACGACCGGCCGTCACCGCCGAAAGCCTTTTGGACCGTCCAGCTGGCCGGCTCGTTAATCGCGAACGGGTTTTAGACCGTCCGAACCGACCGATCAGACGCCTTTTGGACCATCCGGTTTTCGGCGGTCGGACGGTCTAAAAGCCGTACGCGATCGCCGGCCAGACGGTGAAAAATCGTACCTCGGAATTTGAAGACATTTCGCCGTACACTTTGCTCTGAGATGTTTGAAAAAAAATAAAAGGGCAAAATCGTCCAAGGGGGGCGGTGACTAGTAATAGGGGGCGGTAAATAGTAATGCCCTATACATAAGTGCGCTCAAATGAGAATGAAGCACAATGAAAGAAATAAGAATGCTTCTAGACCACTAGATCCATCCCATCAATGACCATGATCAAGTCAAACTTTAATAAATAATGGTCAATCATTAATGGCAATATAGTAAATAAGTAGTAATATTATGGTCAAATATATGTATTTGACCACCAATCAAGGGTAAATTAATAACTATAAAAAATGCCAACTAATCCTGGGACCCACACCCACCATCTACCACTCACCCATCGTCACCTACCCATACTCCCTCTCTCACACACAACACACACACTTTATCACCTTCATCTCCCCACATCTCTCACACCCAACACACACCTGTATGCACACAAATACCAAGCACCCACACCCCTCGACATGATCTAGCCGCCGACCATATCAGATCTGCCGCCCGACCTTCTAAGCACCACCACTCGACCATCAAGTCGTCGCCGTCGGACTGGCCTTCAAAGAGACGCCGCACCTCAATTGTCGCTGGACTAGCTGTCTAAGCTCCGCCGCCTGTCCATCAAAGCACCGCACCTCAAACGTCGCCGGTCACACATCACCGACGACATCAGCCACCCATTCGCCACAGCCCGCCACCATCGTCACCTACCAGCCGGCAGTCAGTCAACAGCCCCGCTACCACAGTCGGATCGTGTCGCTGCCACCAGATTGGTCATGCATCTCGGAGAAACGTTGCGGCTTCGGGGACCTCAATATCACTTTTCAAACTCCAAGCAGACCTTCACGACGAGGGACTCCATGACGGCGAGGGAGACCGGCGAGAGAAAAGAAGAAGGCGGCGGCACCATCCGAAAGAGGCGGACTGATGTGCAGGGTCCAACTTTTTTTTTAGCTCTGGTTATTTGATTTATGGGTCTAATTTTGGAAATTAGGCAAATATGAGGGATTTATTTGTAATTTTTAAAGAACTCATTGAAGAACACCCCTTTCCAAATGAAGGCCTCCACGTATATCGCGAGATGGGTGAGTGGGACTCGTCGTGTGTAGACAGGGACGAGTATGCCTTGCCACTCTGGGATGGGCATGTCGAGACTATCCGTTTGGGTACAGTTTTTCATACCAAGGAAGAAGCCCGGACTGGTATTCTGGCCTGGAATGTTGAGAATCTTAGGGCGGTCCAGACAAAAGATTCCAACAAGAAATCGTTCAGAGTTGTGTGCAGATCAACAGAAGTTGTACCATGTATATGGAAGGCTCGGGTGAGTCTTAACAAATGGGATCACGACAAGTGGGAGGTAACCGAATGGACCGATAGCCACACTTGCATGTAGGTGTTCGAGAGAAATGACCACAAGAATGTGACTGCCCCCATGATCTAAAATCTTTTGTTGGTTAAGATTCAGAAACAGGTGACCTACAGTGTGGAAATGGTCCAGGCCGACGTAAAAGCGCCTGGAGCGTCGATGTCAGCTACAAGAAGGCGTGGCACGGGAGAAAAAAAGCCATCGATCGTCTGTATGGCACGTGGGAATCGAACTTCGTACAACTCCCCCAGTAAGAAAAAATTAATTATAAATGTATTTACGTGTTGTTTGTAACTATATTTATTTAATTATTTATTTATGGTTACCTTTTATAATTTGCAGGTTTTTCGCCGCCCTTCAAAGGGAGAATCCCGGTATAGTAGTTGAGTGGGAATGGCAGGGTAGGGAAATGGTGCATCTTTTGAGAGACAGAGAATTCAGATTTGTCTTCTGGACGTTCGGCCCCGCCATTCAAACCTTCCTTCTTTGCCCGCCGATTATTAGCATCGATGACACGCACCTGCGAGGTTCGTACAAGGGGAAGCTACTTGTTAATTGCAAATTAATTTTTTATTTTCTAATTTACAATAGTGTTTGATAAAAAAAACCTATGTCCAACTGAGCAGGTTCGTACAAGGGGAAGCTGCTTGTTGTCATAGCACAGACTGCGAATAAGTGTCTATTGCCAGCCGCGTATGCGATTGTTGACGAAGAAAGCACGGCTAGCTGGTCCTTTTTCCTAACACATCTGCACCATCATGTCGTCCCCGACAGACCGATATGTCTTCTTTCCGAGAGGGACAACGGCATATTGGGTGCCGTTGATTTACTAGAGGCTTGGCACGAACCCCTTGCATTTCATCGGATATGCCTTCAACACCTCCGGAGCAACGTGTTTTCAAGGTTCTGGAGTTACAAAATCCGGGGTTTGTGCTGGAGGTTGGGTTCACTATGTTCTCGCCGCAAATTTGAGCAGAGTCGACAGGAACTCCATGAATGTAACCCGCAAGCATACAATTACCTTTTCCAAATTCCTTTGGAAAAGTGGACCCTGTACGGAGATAGAGGACGTCGATGGGGCACTCTAACAACCAATATGTCAGAGAGTTACAACAACGTCCTCAAAGGTGTTAGGTTCCTCCCCTGCAGAGCGTTGGTACATGCCACAATGAACAAGACTCTGGATTTGTTTGAACAGGAACAAAACAAGTCCAAAAGATGCAGGAGTCCCATTCCTACCGACCTCTATGCCGTCTATCTGGTGTTGGAGAGGACAGCGGCGACTCACGAGGTGCGATGTGTGGACGCCGACGGATCCCAGTACAGGGTGACAACCGGTCTACGCGCCAGTGGAAGAGGGCAAAACAAGCATGTATTATTTAATTGGATTTTTTTTTCCATTCAATTGAGTTATATATATATATATATAAATCATTGTGGAAAACATGTTTAAGGTTGATTATCAATAGCAGCGTTGTACATGTCAGAAGTGGCAGACACATCGGAAACCATGCTCTCATGCAATAGCCGTGTGTCGTTACCGAGGTGATCAACCGAACTTGTTGTACGAATCCCACTTTTGGAAGGAGAACTGGGTTTCTCAATTTTCTAATTGGAATTTGGAAGGAGAACTGGGCCGAGATCAATGCACTAGATGTGGTGATCCCGAACATTTCGCAGACCATTGCCCGTATTCGCATCCTCCCACCGATCGAGCTAGACTCCGTGATGATTGGGGGAACTAGATTTTTTTTTTATGTATTTTGACTGAATCGGATTGTTGAGATGAATATTTTGTATTTGGATGATTTATATAATGTGTGATCGAACTCGATTTAGTCCAATTGAAGTCAAATTATTACAATCTTGGTCAATTATAGTGTGATCGAACTCGAATTAGTCCAATTGAAGTCAAATTATTACAATCTCGGTCAATTATAGTGTGATCGAACTCGAATTAGTCCAATTGAAGTCAAATTAGTACAATCTCGGTCAATTATAGTGTAATCGAACTCGAATTATTCCAATTGAAGCCAAATTAGTACATTCTCGGTCAATTATAATGTAATTGAACTCAAATTTGTCCAATTGAAGTCAAATTAGTACAATCTCGGTCAATTATAGTGTAATCGAACTTGAATTATTAGTCCAATTGAAGTCAAATTAGTATAATCTCGGTCAATTATAGTGTAATCGAACTAGAATTAGTCTAATTGAAGTCAAATTATTACAATCTCGGTCAATTATTGTGTAATCGAACTCGAATTAGTCCAATTGAAGTCAAATTAGTACAATCTCGATCAGTTATAGTGTAATCGAACTCGAATAAGTCCAATTGAAGTCAAATTATTACAATCTCAGTCAATTATAGTGTGATCGAACTCGAATTAGTCCAATTGAAGTCAAATTAGTACAATCTCGGTCAATTATAGTGTAATCGAACTCGAATTATTCCAATTGAAGCCAAATTAGTACATTCTCGGTCAATTATAATGTAATTGAACTCAAATTTGTCCAATTGAAGTCAAATTAGTACAATCTCGGTCAATTATAGTGTAATCGAACTTGAATTATTAGTCCAATTGAAGTCAAATTTGTACAATCTCGGTCAATTATAGTGTAATCGAACTAGAATTAGTCCAATTGAAGTCAAATTATTACAATCTCGGTCAATTATTGTGTAATCAAACTCGAATTAGTCCAATTGAAGTCAAATTAGTACAATCTCGGTCAGTTATAGTGTAATCGAACTCGAATTAGTCCAATTGAAGTCAAATTATTACAATCTCGGTCAATTATAGTGTAGTCGAACTCGAATTAGTCCAATTGAAGTCAAATTATTACAATCTCGGTCAATTATAGTGTAATCAAACTCGAATTAGTCCAATTGAAGTAAAATTATTACAATCTCGGTAAATTTTTTTATATACACGGATTCTCAGAATCCGTGTATACTTTTCAACAATTAACACGGATTCTTAGAATCCGTTTTACGTTTAATATAAAAAAAACACGGATTCTCAGATCAGATACAGATTCATTTCACTATCTCAAAAAATCGACCTCTCCTCCTAACCCTAGCCTCGTCACGTTTCAGCCTCCTCACGCGGCGCCTCTCCCCTCCAGTTCCCCGACGCTTCTGCCTCCGCCTACGGCCTCGGTCTCCGGCGTCGGCCTTGAAGGACAGCCTCAAGCCTCCGCCTCTAACCTCCGCTTCCGCCTCCAGCCTCCTCCGCCGTCCTCCGCCTCCAGCCTCCTCCACCGGCCTCCACCTTCGAGACCCATCAAAGTTCAGCTCCTCCGCCCTTCTCAGCCTCGAAGTTCGATTCCCCGTCTCCGATTTCTTGAGTCTATTTCTGGTCTCAGCCTCGAAGGTATATTGCTCACCAACTCCACTCATGAAATTCGACTGTAATATAATATAATGTATATTGAGGAAACTCTGATGAAATTCTGATGAAATTGAGGAAACTCCGATGAAATTCTAAGGTATATTGAGGGTATAAGCATTGAGGGGTTTTTTAGGAAAACAAGAGAATTGGGCCGTGGCCCATTCCAATCCAATATTAGGAACCCGGAACGAGGGGTTATCTTGATTCATTAGAAATTGGACGGGTAAGAAAATTTCAATAAGAAAGTTTATAAATGGCGGCCAGCCCGCCCCGCCCTTCTAAAAGGCAGGCTTCGGCGGGCTACGAGCCGGCCCAAATATAGCCTTCATTTTATTTTCTATTTAATCTGTTCATTTTCATGTATTTATCTTCCTACGGTGAAAATGACCCCCTTTTTTTTTCAGTCGTGTCATGTAGCACGAAATTTCCGTGCAAGTTATGTTTGAACTTGTCCTTGTCTTTTTCGTTCTCTTTTTTCCTTTTTCTTAAAAATGCATAACTATTCCCTACATCAGAATTGTAATGGAGAAAAAATGCACCTGAGGACGTGGAATGTGTCAAAAGTGAGGTTTAGGTTGGAGAAAATTGTTCAAAGAGTGTCTGTTCAAAAGTAACATATATTACAATCTCGGTCATTTTTGCAGAAAATGGCATCGTCATCCTCGAACCCTAAACCCTACACCCCACATCCCGGCCCCAGTGACCCCTCACTTCTATATCTTCAGAACCGCCACTGGTCCAAGGCGGTATATGAGGTCGCACCGGGTTTCGTCATGGCGTGGTTAAGCCACACCGTCTGGGTTGCCTTGGAGGGCAACAAGTAGAATGCCCGGACCTGGGAGGTGATCGAGAAGGCCGGCTTCGGGCCTTTGTTTCGGATGGAGCGGATCCAGACAACAATGCCCTCATTACATGCCTGCTGGAGAGGTGGCGTCGGGAGACGCACACCTTCCACTTCGACTTCGGGGATGCCACGATCACTCTCCAGGACGTTCAGATACTATTTGTTCTCCTCGCCAGCGGGGATGCGTGCTGGGGACACACCGTACATCGGACTCCCCAAGAGTGGAGAAACTATTGCGTGGTCGCTCTAGGATACCTCTCATATGTACAGGTATATTTTTACCTAAACATTTTTTTTTGCTTATTTTGTTTTTTTTTTCTTTATTATTGTGTTTATGTATACTTAAGTCATGAGTCGTTTTTAATACATATATAAACGTATTTCAAGGATCTCGAGGACCCGGCCTACGACCCCAGGACTTGGGACATTTCAGGCCAGTACCTATATTTTAATAGTTTGGAAGACGAGTGCAAGCGACCACTGGAGGATGGACTCCATACATCAGAGTACGAGAGGAGGGCGAGACTCTGATACTCTGGTGTATTGGGTCCTTCTTCTTCCCCGACCATCGGGCCAACGGAGTCAACCTTTACTGGCTGTCCCTATTGACTGACATCGATGCCATTCCGGGGTACAGCTGGGGTGGAGCGCTTTTGGCCGGGGTATATAGAGCGCTCTGCGACGCCTACGAGAGGGAAGAAAATATATCAAGAGCTGCTTGCAGTTGATTCAGGTAAATTTAATTACTTGTTAATTGCAAATTAATTTTATTTATTATAAATTAGAATAATATGTGCTAAAAAATGTATATGTCCATATGTGCATGTTTGGGCATGGGCACACATCCCTCGTATTCGCCCATTCATGTAGAGAACGCATTTCGGTTCTCAGGCTGGTTGTCCCTTGGGTGCAAGGCAATAATAACCTTTATTTATATTTAACACTTAAGTTATTTCAATTATCAAATTTTGTAATTACAAATAGTTTTTTTCTGTGATTTTTAAGGTGGGTGGGATCGAGGGACTTGAGGCACGTGGGGACGGGCACGGCTACCATCCGAGATCAGCTGAGTGGCCTGAGAGAGATTGATGTAAGTTTCTTAGGTCATAATAATAAATAATTATTTTTTTTTAATTCTATTTTTTTTAAAAAAAATTCATTAATAATTCTATAAATGGTTTTTTTTTACAGTTCGATTGAATACCCTATCAGACGTACATGCACGATGGTCGGCTCTCGGACCAGTGTACACGAGACCGACATCTCTGGATGTATAAGGGGTGGATCTTCTGCTGGAACATCGGAGTCCGCCAGTTTGGGTGTCACCAGCCCATCCCCCAGACGCCGATCATTACGTGTCTGGCTGACTGAGACACCCACCACAAAGGCCAGGGCATGACTGGGAGGGCAAATACCGATTGGCGGGCCTTCTATTCTGATCTTGAGAGGATCTGGACCGACGAGAGAGATTAGAATGTCCTCCCAGATTTACCGGTGGATCCCTTCCTGCAGCCGGCAGAGGGGTACATTGAATGGTATCACAGTAGGACTGTGAGACTATTCAGTGACCCTAACAACTACGCGGCGATCTCACAGGACGGCGGGTTTCAGCCATATGCCGACCGGGAGAAGTGTCAGGTAAGTGTCTGGTAATTTGTGATTATTATTATTATTATTATTATTATTATTATTATTATTATTATTATTATTATTAATATTATTTTATTTTTTTTTAAGTTGTTCATAATAGTTATTTGAATTTTATTTTCAGAATTCGGGTACGGAGGGGGCATATAACACGCTATCGAACATTCAAGACATGTTTGATACGCTACCTCCCCGAGCGCAGGAAGGGTTCCAGCAAGCCCAGGAACTTCTGTACGCTTCTCTAACAGTTGGGGCCAGTCGGTCACACAAGGGGCGTCGTCGGGGCAAATTCTATCTCAAGAAGAGTACGGCCCACCCCAGCAGATACAGTCCCAGCGGGCGAGGCATAGACCGGCGCCCCACATTGGTGGAGGGAGAAGACGTCGTGACCGCGAACTCGCCGCTGCATTCCCCGGGAATGAAGAAGACGAAGAAGGTGAGATTTTTTTACTTAACTACAAATATATATATTTTTTTGTTTGTTTTTATTTATTTGTCCGGTCGAATTACTGATTTTTTACAAAATTTAATTAATTAAGTGAAGAAGAAGAAGAAGACGCCACGCCTGGACCGACCGCAACATCGTCTTCTTCGGTACCACGGCCTCGGAGAGGGTCCCGAATATGCAAACTTAAGAAAACATATACTCCTAGTTAGTTTGTGTTGTATTCTGTGATTTTGTGGATATTTTCTTCTTTTCTTTTATTTTTTGTACTGGATTTTCAGATATTTATTCTTGATGGTTTTGTGTACATATTTTGTGGTTCACTTTTTTTTTTATCGGTAATTGTGGTTGACTTTTTGTATATAGTGTTTCGTGTATGTATGCATGCTAGATTATTATTTGACGAATGAATTGATATTAAAGTGATATTATTTCGTGTTCAAAATGTTAAATCAAAATTTATAAAAAACCTTCATATTGAAGGATAAGAATAAAAATTCACCCAAAATAAACGCGATCGCTGGTAAACGAGTTCGTGGCATCTAAGAGTCGAGCCCTAACTTAAAAAATAAATAAATAAATAAACACGGATTCTAAGAATCCGTGCTATAACAAAAAAAATGAAAAAAAATAAATAATAAATAAATAAATACGGATTCTAAGAATCCGTGTTATAATGTAAAACGGATTTTCAAAATCCGTGTTACCTAACACGGATATTTATAAAACGTGTTTGGTTGAATTAATTAGGGTTAATCAAGTCACTAAGGAAAGACGGATTCTGAAAATCCGTCTTTTGCTCGGAATTAAGGAAAAACGGATTCTCAGAATCCGTGTTTTAAGGAAACACGGATTCTCAGAATCCGCCTGTTTTATTTTTTTCCAGACAAATTTTTGTTGATTTATTTTTGACCACTTATTTTTTTTAATTAAATAAATGATTCGTCGTATGGCTGCACCCATTGATGTCATATATATATCTTCTTTCTCTTATCTATAAAAAGAAGGTGCTAGCCTCTACTTTTGACACGTGTCCCGTCTCTTAATATTAGGCCACGTCGTCCAAAAATAAAAACGACGTTGTTTCGTAAAGGCGGTCTTAGTTTTTTTCTGTCTTCCTCGGTTCCGTGACCCATCCATCACCGCCTTGCTACAGCAGCTTGCAAACACAACCCCCAACACTCGCATCCCCCTCCACCACAGCTCGCCGCTTTGTACTGGTACAAAAGAAAACTGAAGTACCGTCAACTTCAGCTTACTCAAGTATCGGCGTCAACTGCTGACGGTTCTGGTGCCGGCACCACCATCATCTTCGCCATAGACTCCATCTCCGACGCGCGTGCCGCCACCAAAATCGTCTTCGACCACACCGCTTCCAAAAGTTCTTACTCCTCTAACAGCGAGGGTGGGCCACACTTCGACCTGGACTTCGCCCTTTCCGAGCAGGAGACCGACGCAGACGAGGTATCACCTGATAAATCGCGTGACCCCAACCCAAAGTCAACACCGTCACCCCAGCTCAAAGTCACCTATAAAAACAATTGTGATTTTTTGGATCTTTATCCATCCAAGAATTAGGTATTTGAAAAACCCCAGCTGTGTTTGGTTGAGTTTGTCTTTGTTTTTGTTGTTTTGGTGTGTGTGTGTGTGTGCGCGCTTTATCATGTGATTTGTGTGAGTCTTAACTCATGTGATCCTTTCTTATCTGTGGGTTTTTAGTTGAGACTTGAGAGTAGATCCTTTTNATTTTGAGTCCTTGAGTTTTGCAAATTTGCAAGCTGGTGTTAAATTTTGTGGTGATGAATGGTGAGTGAAGTCTATCAATGATGAAAGTAGAAGAAAGTTCAATTGAATATCGGATTGGCGGGATTTAATTTGAAATTGCTGCTTGCATTGGTGTTCTGATTGTGTTTGTTGCTTTATTTCATTCATTTTTGTTTGGGCATTTGTTGAACTAAAACCATACATGCTTTGAAATGTGTTGTCCTTATAATAAAAATCACATCTTTTATTTAGATTTCTCATACTTAGAAATCACATATTGTGAGTTGGCGCATTTTTTCCTGCTAAAAGTTTCATATTTTAATTAGACTCTTCAAAACTGGATATTTTTACTTATTGTGAATTGGTTGAAAATATAATGTCTTAGAGTATGTTTTACAGGAAGATGCTAGGAGGAGACAATAACGGAAACACATTAATCCGCGGATTTTGTGGAGGAAAATCGCTTGCAGTATGATAACACCGCCATGCCCCAACTAGAGTTATTTGGACATTGTGAGTCTACATTCCAGATTGTAATAGATATATGTATGATTCTTTTTTTTCTTACTGCTCTGTTATCGATGTTCATCTGGTACACTCTAATCTCACCCCAATATGGTTTGTACTTCGATTCCTCATTGATAGTCTAATGAAATAGAGACTCTTCTAGATACTTTGAGTTTTTCTATGTTTTTTTTTTAGAGTTTTTATCATTGTTGCAGGTTATTCTTGCTGAAGAGGTGGCCGCATCAAAACTAACACTTTTTGACATCACAAAACAAATATGTGATGCAGCGCAAGCTAGGGGTGAACAAGGTAGAATTCGTTAGGAGCCCTTGTTGGTATTTTAGTTTTAACAGCTAACGATTACCTTCTGACATATTTCTTTCTCCATATAAACACCATGGTGTCCTCTTGGTTTTGTAAAAAGAAAAAAAAAAAAAAATTATGATCAAAACGACGTCGTTTTGTCGTGGTCACTTGCATTTCCCTTCTGCCCGAAGATTTAAACAAATTTTTTTCATCTGGATGCTTCTCCACTCTTCCATTTCTCCAATCTTGAAACCCTAATCTCTCCGCTCACGGTCCGATTCCGATTCCCACGCAGGTGCCTCGGATGTCGGCATGTCGAAGTGCTTCACTGGCGAGGACAGGGACGAATTTTAGTTCCTAAGACGCTGATTTGGTGCGCCGTCGCTGAAAATTTATCAAGAAGACTCCGATTGGGAAGGTGAGAACAAATTTCTTCTCAGTATTGTTCTTTTGAATTCATGCTTTTTATTTTTTCCGCTGCTTCATTTATTTTGAGATTTCTTTCACTAGATTGAAAAGACAGGATGTGTGGGCAACAAATTCTTTCAACACTGTAATTTTTCATCTGGTGGAACTCCCGTTGATGGGCCATGGTATCTGCAGGATCCGCTTAATGTTCAGTGGAAGCAACGGGACTGTTGTGGTGACTGTCGTTATTCTCTCGAGAAGATGAAAGACAAAAACATGGCTACAGGCCTGTAGAGTACCATGGGAAGTGGCCATTTATGCGCATTTACGGGATCCAGGTTTAGTAAATGGAAAAAAAAGAGGTGTTTCTTTGACAGTCTTAATCAGTTCATGTTACCATTTTTCCATTTTATGTTATTGACCGTTTCAAATTGTAATCAGGAACCAGTTTCTGTGGCTTTCTCGGCATTAAATCTTGCTGTACATTTTCATGGATGGGTATCTTTTTTCATCCTCGTGAACTACATATCAAAAAGATGCATTTTCCTTTTTCCTTCTATTTCAGATTATTTTGATTGTCCACTTGCACGACTTTCGTGTTTTTATTGTCACACCATTTGTATTTATTTTTATTTTGTGTGTAGGGACGTGATGGGTCGATATTACTGGATAGTAACAGCGCCTTCACTGGAGAGAAAAACGCATTCCCCAATCTGAACTCAGCCCGCGGATATGAAGTCATCGACTCCATAAAAGCTAACGTCAAAAAAGCTGCCCGTTAACCGTTTCTTGTTCTGATATATTGACTCTTGCTTCAAGAGAGGCTCTTTCTGGTACAAATTACACTCTGGAAATGAACCCAGACATGGGTCAGATATGCCCCATGCAAAAAGGCCGACTTGCGGCTGACCCATGTCACGTGCAACCAACTGGTAGGAAAACAAAGTGGTGGTCTTCATCAAGGGTTCGAGGGGGTACAGTGCGGGTTTTCGCAGAGTGGAGGTCATCCTCGAGAGCGAAGGAGTGGACTAGGAGTGTGTGGACATGTTGGACGACTAACATGAAGAAGTGTGACAACTGGCTGAGCGAACCGGTTTTCGTGACATACACTAATCAATGTGGTATAGTTAGTGACAAATCATTTATTTGTGGTTTCAATGTATTACTTTTTTTTATTATTATTTCTTATTATTTTTCAATTACGAAAGATAATCTATTCGCTCGAAAGAAAAGTTCTAACGTGGGCCGGCCGTGCTGTGCACGGCGAAGGCCTGCTAGTATATATATATATATATAGGGGACGGATCCAATAAGACCACTCCTTAAAATGAGTACGTGAGACTCAATCTTAGCCACTCATTTTGTCTAGATCAAAATCAATTAAAATATACATTAATTAAATAATAAAATAATTATTCGTTGACTCCGGCGTTCACTGTTGACTTCCGGCGAATATCGTTGACTCCCGGCGTTGACCCGTTGAAAACTAACCTAGCAGCAAGAAATAAATAACCTAGCAACAAAAGACAACTAACCTAGCAGCAAGAAAGAAATATCCTAGCAATAAAAATACAACTAACCTAGCAGCATCAGACAACTAACCTAGCAGCAAGAAAGAAATAACCTATCAACAAAATACAACTAACCTAGTAGCATCAGACGACTAACCAAGCAACAAAACACAACTAACCTAGCAGCTATAGATAACTAACCTAGCAACAAAAGACAATTAATCTAGCAGCAAGAAAGAAATAACCTAGCAACTTAAGACAACTAACCTAGCAACAAAACTCAACTAACCTAGCAGCAAGAAATAAGTAACCTAGCAACAACAGACAACTAACCTAGCAACAAAACACAACTAACCTAGCAACAACAAACAACTAACCTAACAACAAAAGAGCGTCCCTCGTGGGCCCCATCACTTCTTTCTTCCCCACCATCCCTCCTTCGGTCGATCTCATTGGTCTCTGTGAGCTACCGAGTAGGGAGGAGGTTAGGGATGCTGTCTTCGGGATTGATCCCAACAGCATTTCTGGCCCGGATGGATTCTCCTCTCTCTTCTACCAGGCTTGCTGGGATGTAGTCAAGCCTGACGTCGAGGAGGCAATGTTGGATTTTTTCTCCGCTCACCGGATGCCGGATTCCTTCACGTCTACCTCTGTTGTCTTGATCCCCAAAAGACCCAACCCGAGCTCTTGGTCCGATTACAGGCCCATTAGTCTGTGTAACGTGACCAACAAGCTCATTTCGATGATTCTTAACAACTGCCTTTCACCCCTTCTCCCCTCCCTCATCTCTCCGAACCAGAGTGGCTTCGTCAAGGATCGGGTCATTAGTGATAACATCCTTCTGGCCCAGGAGATGATCCACGACATCTCCTGTGCGGACTGAAAGCGGGCTCCGAATATCGCGCTGAAGCTAGACATGGCTAAGGCGTATGATAGGGTTGAGTGGCCGTTTCTTAGGGAGGCACTGGCTAGGATGGGATTTCCTGAACGTTGGATCAGTTTTGTGGAGGCGTGTGTGGAGCACTGCACGTTCTCGGTCCTGGTTAATGGCAGCCACACCGACTTCTTCCCCTCCTCTAGAGGCCTTAGACAGGGCGACCCCCTTCCCCTTCCCTTTTCGTTCTTGCGGCGGACTACCTCTCTCGCTGCCTTGATGGCTTCATCCGCGACTTCCCCCATATGACCTATAGCACCCGTGGCTATGGTCCTACCATCTCTCACCTCTCTTATGCGGATGACATCATCATCTTCACCCGGGCGGATGATGATGGACTGGTCGAGCTTATGCACCTTCTGGAGCACTATGGCTCGGTCACCGGTCAGCTGGTCAGTGTGCAGAAGAGCACCTTCACCCTCTTCTCTTCCACCGCGGACAGGTGGGCTCAGCGGGTCCACGACATTACTGGCTTTGCGTGTGGCGACCTTCCCATTATCTACCTTGGGGTCCCTTTATATAAGGGCAACCTCACCAGAGCGCTCTTTGCGGGCGTCAGGCAGAGGATGATCGACAGGATCTCTGGTTGGTCGCATAGACATATTTCTTTCGGTGGTCGGCTAGCGCTGATCAAGAGAACTCTTAGCTCCCTTCCGATTCATTTGTTTATGGTCCTCGACCCCCCTAGGTCTACCCTTGACGAGATTGACCAGATTATGGCTCGTTATTTCTGGGGTTACGAGGACGGTTCTGCGAGGGGGAGACGTGCCCACTGGGTAAGTTGGGACTCTATCTGCCGCCCCCTCTCTGAGGGTGTCCTCGGCATCCGCCGCTTCAGAGACATTGTTACAGCTTTCTCCTACAAGCTGTGGTAGCGCTTCAGGGAGGGAAAGTCGCTTTGGGCTCAGTACCTTCGCGGCAAGTACTGCCCTAGACGTGCCAACCACCCTTGTTGGGTGATGGCTGTCGATCATGATAGCAGACAGTGGCGGCGCCTCACTAAGGTCGGTAGGCGCGCCCAGGATTACATCTTCTGGGTTTTGGGGCGAGGGCGAGGTTAGTTTCTGGGATGAGTGGTGGATAGGTGATAGGCCGTTGCCTAGGGATAGGCAGGTGTCGCATTCCCCCTACCTGCTCGTGAGTGACCTTTGGACGGATGGGTCGTGGGATAGGGAGAAGCTAGATAGGGAGTTGGGCTGTGGTGCAGGTTTTAGCGAGCATTTATTAGATCAGATCCAGCAGATCCCTATCTCGGGGGACGGTTCGAATGGTATGAGGTGGAGACTCACATCATCGGGTGTGTTCTCTACTACATCGGCTTGGGAGCAGATCAGGCTGAGTGATCGGCCTAATCTTCTCTTCGGGGCTATCTGGAGCGACCTTTTCACCCTTACCATTTCCGTTTTCCTTTGGCGCCTCCTCTTGCGCCGGATACCCGTGGACACTGTGTTACACGCGAGGGGGATCTCCTTCCCCTCTCGATGTGTGTGTTGTTCTGAGACTGGACACCATGAGACCGAGACCTTTACGCACCTTTTTGTAGAGAGTGAGATTGTGAGGAGAGTGTGGAAGCATTTTGCCACCTGGACACATATATCCCTACCCACCACAGACAGTTTCTTTGAGCTCCTGAGTTTTTTCTCACAGAGTGTAATATCCCATTCAGTAATTAATAAAAGTAATTATTTTAGTTCTAAGTTTGAACTAATTACTTTTATTAATACTGTTCGTTCCTAGTTTCGAGCCCAGTTATTAAGTTATTCAGTTAAAAGTTCAACTTTAAGTTGAAAGTATTATCGGTTAAATTTTATTTAGTAATCGAGCCAGTTCAGTAATTAATTAATTCCGGTCTGTTTATTTTTATAAATGGATTTATAAGATGGGATTAATTTTAATAAGATGACGAATAATAAAAATCGAGTATATTTTGATTACTCGTTCAAGATAAGTCGTGAACCGAACCAAGCATGTTCGGTTACGAGTTAAGTTTATTACCGAGGAAATGATTCTCGAGCCTAGCTTAGTTTTGAGTATTGATCAAGTTATAAGGATTAATTAGACATTAATGTTTATTAAATTGAAATAAGTTATTTAAGATGAAGTTCAAGTTCAAGTAACATTCCATTTTATTTAGCTAAATGGATGTAAATTTGGCCATTTCTAGTTTGAATGAGAAAGAAAAAGAAAAATGAGTCGAGACAAGTTAGGTCTTGAGTTCGGTTAAGTATCCATGAACATTTAAGTTATAAATGTTCAAAGAAGTGAGAAAATTTATTTAGACATTTTAGTTTATTTAAATTATTAGAGAGAAATATGAAATTTTTAGAATTTTCGTTTTTTTCGGTTTTCGATTGTAGTCGGAATATATGTCCGATTTCAGTTCCGAAAAATAAATTAAATTATTTTCTCTCTATATTTTTAGTAGACTACAAGATAAGAAAAATTTTACAGCATAAAAAGGAAAAATGCCAAAAGAAAAGAAGGAAATTCGAAAATTGTAAGAATTTTCGTTTTTACGGTAACTGTTCGTTTTCAGTCAGAATTTGGTTCCGTAAATTGGAGAATTTTCACTAAATCTCGAATTTAATCATTGAGATCAGATTAGGATCAGAAGAGGGGCCTTTCTAAGCATTGACTATGGGTTGGAGAAGTTTACAAGTTAAGAATACTATTTATTATCTATATTTATTTTTACAAGTTTGTAATGTTTATTTTGTTAATTTCTTCACTCAATTATGATGTCTTGCAAATTGTGCCTATAAATAGAGGCCTAAAAATCAGAGTTTATGCACCAAAGTTAAGTACCAAAAGTTATATAAGAGTGTAAGAGAGATAAGTAGTAGAAACTTTGGAGAAGTGAAGAATTTGAAGTAAAGAATCAAGTTTTTATTCTAGCAAGAAGGAGGTAATTTACTAATCTTAAAGTTACATGCTTAAGTTCATGTTTTGATAATAAGTTTACATGTTTATAAGTATGTATATCATGATATAGAAGTTAAGTTTATAATTGATTTTATGAATATAAAGAGTTAAAGTTGTTCAAGATCAATTATATGATATATGTACTTGATTTGATGAGATGTTGATAAAGATATGAATAAGCTGGAAGAGTATGATTTAAATGAATGATTATTGTGTAAAAGAGGAGTACATGAAAACAAGAATTAAGAGATTTGGCAAAATATAGCTTGAGTTATGAATTTTTAAAGATGAACATGTAAGATGAAGTTTATGTTCACTATTGAATTTAAATTCTCATAACTTGATGAATATGCATGATAAAATTATGAAATTTTGAGGACATGTCTAATTATAAGTTGAGATTATGACTGTTAAGTTTCATAATTTAAAGATGAGAAATGAATAAGTTATGAATATAAGAAGGCATGTATCTAAAGATAAGTATATATGCAAGAATATTCATGAAATGTTTAAGTTGTTAAAATGAGATGATCATGAATAATTCTCATATAAGTGATGAGTAATTTGATGATGTTTTGGTGTAATATGTTGAGTATACAATTTTATAAAGATTGTATTATGTATGATATATTAACATCATGATTAAATGTTATGAGTAAAAGATGATATGGCTTGAGATTATTTTCACTTTCAAGTTAATTAAGTGAAATTTAGTATAAGCCAATTTGGAGATATGATGAATGATGAATTAAGTATTTGATTGAGTAAAAGATCAAATTAAGTTAAGATAAGTTTATAAATCATGTTGATGATGTTGGTAAAAGTAAGCATATTTTAAGTTTAAATCAAGTATAATGTGAAATATAGTTATTTTCACATTTGAGTTATGACATGCTAAGTATAATACCATATTAATGTTCATGAAGACATGATTTATACAAGGTTAAGTAATTGACCTTAAGTATAAATAAAAAGAGAAGTTAAGTATAAACTTGAGAAAAAGCAAGTTTAATGAATTTCTATAAGATTTGGATAAGTTAAAAATCCTAAAAATCTTATTGAGTATATGAGCATAGTACTTAGTATATTTGTCTATATTTGATGTAACTTGCAGATACAGTACCAGTACAGCACTTATCGTTTTTCAAATGATTTCAGAGACAAAAAGGTGGGGACCCTGAATGGGTATCACATTGAGTACGATATGGATGGGATGAGGAGACCATCAGTTGTCTCAGAGTATATCCTAACATTTAAGTTTATTACGCTTGGGATGAGGAGGCATTAATTTGTTCTCAGAGATTATATCCTAAGTTCTGATGGAGGCCGTTAGGTGCCTTAGAAATATCCATCAGAGTGTGCACACGTATCCGATTAACTATCGGCAAGATAAGAGAAAGTTTAAGTTACCGATCAGATATCGGTTTATGATTATCCATATTCGTTACTCACCCCCATGAGTTTTAGTTTTAGGTAACAGGTCGAAGAGGAGGTGTGAGTTGAGCAGTGTTGGTGTGGATAGTGGACTCAGATGAAGACAAGCTTTGATACGGACATTTATAACATTCTGTATAATTAACCACGTTTTCAAGTATTTCCGCTATGCACATTAAGTATTGTGTTTGTCCCATTTTTGTTGCGTTTTTCGTTGTTATTTTGTCCCTCATATTGAGTCATTTAGATGGTTTTAGGATCATTTTGTCATTTATTATGTGTTTTGCGTTCATTTGAGTGTTGCGACGTTTTCCGTTTGTTTTCCGGTCTTTTTCTGTTCTCTTTTCGTTTTTGGTGTGTAGTTTGAAGACCTTGGGAGAACAGGTTTTCGAGAATCTTGTGGGGAAGCTGACACCATTAGATAGAGGGGTTCGTTAGCGACACGTAGGAAAAAACGGAACTCAATTCTGAGTTAAAACGAACCCGAACGAGCAAAAATCGTAAGATGGTGCAGTGCAGATTTTGGTCTCCGCGGCCGCGACCCTTTCTTCGCCGCGGTCGCGGCGAAGAAAAACTGCCAGGTCCCAAATTTCAGCAATGAAAATCCCGCGGCCGCGGAGGAGGAAGTCGCGGCCGCGGAGGTCGCGACAGCAGGATTTTTATTTCGCGATTTTGATCAGTTTTGGGGGACGTTCCACTTAGGTTTTGAGTTGGCTCTCCTACTTTTTCACCCCAGAACTCAGTTTTCTCTTATCTTTCACTGGGAATTGATCTTGGATTGTGAAAACACCAAGATTTGACTCGTGGATTTGGATTGTTCGTTGTTCTCTCGACATTGGATTCATATTTAATTATAAGCTTTCTATTTCATTTTATCTGTGATGATGATGGCTTTGATTGATATTGATGTTGATGTTGAATTGATGATGAGTGGCTAAATTCATATGCTAGGGATATGGGATTGATGTTTTGAAATCATTTGTGATTGTGGGCATTCGTTGATTGTTCTTTCCATGCGAGTTAATCTTTTATTATGGTTCTTCAATTATCAGGCTTGAGTATTGATAATTGTTGAAGGGTGACACTTCAACTTACAATTGTTTCAATTGAATTTGATTTATTCGTGCTTGAAATTGGGAATCTAATTGATTAGTCGGTTAATCACCCTCTAGTCTACTTTAATCGACTCTCAGAACTGAAAGGGGAGGAGTCGGTCGAAATAGGCTCGTATGAACTAGGCTTGTTCGTAACTGTATTGCCTAGGAGTTAAATGAATTGTTAATTTGCCGTTCTAGTTTGTTCTCTTGTTACGAAAAGTTATTGAGAATGAGTACTCGAACGTGTCGATTATTCAAATCACTTAGCTGAACAATCACCTGCCCATTAATTGCAATTCGAACCAAAACGGATCTCCCCGATTCCCTAGTTTCTTTATTATTATTTAGTTGGTATTTTAAGATTTATGCTTTTATGCTATTTCTTAGTTGATAGTTAATTCCTCCCCAATCTGATTAGAGTGTTTAGGATTTATTTTTCTTTTTTGTGTTATCAATACCAATTCTAAATTCCGAACCGCCTTCCTCGAGAGATCGACCCGGGAAACGAATCCTTCGATTCGGTACTCGGTAATATAACAATTTGTACACAACAAATTTGGCGCCGTTGCCGGGGAAGGCAAGTAGGATATTTAGTTTTGGTATTGATTTAATTTTCCGTGTTTCTCTTTGTTTTTTGTTTTTGGGATTTTTGTTTTCTCTTTTGTGCATATTTGTTTTTCTTTTTGTCTTCTTTGTTTTTGTCTTCTTTTTCCTTCTTTTTCGTGGCTACGTGTGGTTGTTCTATTTTGATGTGCAGGAGATATGAACTTCAACCGTACTTTTCCCTATCCGCACACCCAACCTTGGGGTTACGAGCCGAGCTATCACACCGGGTACCACAACCAATCATATTCATATTCTTCCGAGCAGTACTGGGATCCCCACACAGTCGAGCAAGCTTATGAGTCCCACAAGTTCAACGAGAAGCTCGACCGTATCTATGAATTCGCGTCATCCCGGTTAGCTCAGGATGAAGAGACCGCAACCCGGTGTAGGCATGCGCATCAGTCACCTCCATACCATGATTCTTGGGACTATGGCCAGACTTGGTCATATCCTTACGAGCAGCAATGGGAGTCTTTACCTGTTGAGCAGTCATGTGAGTCCCTCGAGGACTCATCAGAGTACAATGCCAAGCTCGACCAGGCCCTCGCTCTTTTAGCCTCCCAAGCGGCCCGTAGGAGCAATATTGAGTCCAAAATCGAGAACCTTGTGGAGCGCGTGCAAGCATTAGAGGATCGAGTTAACAATGTCACTCCCGAGCCCACCGCTCAAGGCGAATCTATACATAGAGATGAACCTCGGGAGGCTGCTTTGACATACGATGAAAAGCTCGACCTCATCCTTGCTCACATATCTGCCCAGGCCACTCGAGATGTGGAGATTGAGCTCAGATGTGCTGGACTGGGCACACAAACGGAGATTCTTACAGCACACATCGACTCAATCGAGGCACAAGTCGCCGACCCCCACTTCATGCTTGATACTCAAGCCCGTACGATGAAACAAATGTGTGAGGCCGAAGAAGAAGATGATGAGCTCCAGCCAGACGTTGATGATATTTCAGAAGAGGAGATCCATGGGCTTGATTCTCAAGTCCCACCTCCCACCTTCGAGTTGGAGCATCCTTCTTCGAGGCCGTTGCACTGTGTTACGAAGTGGGGAGAATTCAGTTCGACTTGCTCCACAGATATCCTTATAGTCCCGGAGGTTGACGACAGAGCTCGCGTGGGAAAAGCTCTGCGTTTAGAATTGGGGATTGCTCGTGCCCGAGACCACTTCATACAGAACATAGCCACCCGGATCCACCATGCCCGCCTTCTTGCCACCCTTCCCATGCTGCCACTTCTGGAAAATACGAAGGCTTGGCATGATCGCCATTTCTTCTTGGACCCTGGCTGAGTTCCTCGCAGGTTTCGTCAAGCTAATGACGTTAAACAAGCGCTTCTTGGGAGGCAACCCAAGTGATTTATTGCTTTCCTAGATATTTTCTTTATGCTTTTTAGATTTATTCTTTGAATAATGGGAGTTTGGAGTTTCTGTGTTTTTCTTGGCAGGAATGAGTTAGCGAGCTTGAGCAGGACGAACATCGAGGTCCAGAGTGGAGCGTGGACGAGTAGCTCGTATGTGGATGCTTATCTCCTCGAGGCATTTTCGGTTTGCACACCCTTTTTTTTTCCTTTTCTTTTTATCTTTTTTGAGTTGTTCTTTCCTCTGTCTTTGCTTTTGAGTCTTGCGTTGCTGTCGTAGTTGCTAAGTTTGGTTCATCATGTGAGAGTGCTAGGTCCTTTATTTAACTTCCTGTTTCGTGTTGAAGCAATGAGGACATTGCCTCATTTTAAGTGTGGGGGAGTTATTCGGATTTTTGCATGCTTATATGGTGGGCCGGGCTAGTTTAGGTTTTTTGTGTTGTTGAGCATGGTATTGGTGGATTATATGATTTGTTGATGGATGTTTGATGAAATTGGGAAGTTGTGATGACGATTGTGTTGATCATTGCCTCGATATTGCTTGATTGCTTTGAGTGACATTTATTTACCTTGTGAGGTTTTGATCCTTACTCTTTCTTTCTTGTGAGATATTGGTCATATTCTTGAATGATTAGAACTTGCCTTGAGTTTGTTTGAAAGGAATCTATTAGAGTTTGAAATTGCGAATGTGATTGAGGCGTTTTGTTTGAATAGCTCACTTCTGCCTTGTTCTTTGGCCCTATTTATTATTCCACTAGTAGCCCGTTTGAGCTTAAAACCTTTTCTTGTCAACCTGTTGACTGATTTGTGTGATGATTGGGTGATTGGTGGCATTTCTGAATATGGTGGACATTGAGTTGCATTTTGTTTGCTTGACCATTCAAAAGAAAAAAAAACAACATTGAGAGTTCACAAGACGAATCAATGGATTCTGCTCCTCTTACTAGTCGATTCATTTTGACAGGTAATGAGCATTAGGAAACTACTGTAGGAAACTTGGATGACCTCCAATGTTCACACCTACAGAATGTTGTCCTTTTGATTCAATCTTGTTGGGAAAAAGTTACTCTCCAAATAAAATAAAAAAAAAAAAGAGAAAAAGAAAAAAATAAGGTTAAGTGATGATGTTGCAACTTGCTCTGAGCATCTATGTGTTGTTTGAGGAATGTTGGTTGGGTAGTAAGTGTGTTGTCATGATTATTCTGGTTGAGTAGCGGAGAACTCGAGTAATCTATTTGCTCGAGAATTGTGATTGTGTATTTGAGCTTCTTTTCCTTTATATATCCTTACCTTGAACCAAATAGCCTACATTACAACCCGTGAAGTCCTCTTGATCCGCAAGTTTTGAGCTTTGATTGTTTCTGAGTAATTTAAACGATTGGCAAGCATATGTTGAAACTTGAATATTGACCAATCTGAGAGAACCTATCATATATTCATGTAAAAGAATGAGTGAGGCATACACTAATATTTCTGTATTTGAGAGTTTGTCATTTTGAGGCCAAGTTGATATTTGAGGCATATGGTCATACAATCGTTGGAATTCAACCCGGTTGAGTTAAATATTTCTGAGGCTCTTCTTGTATGAAATCGATATCCATGTTCGTGTCTTGTTTTCTTTTCTTTTCTTTTTGTTCGGGACGAACAAAGGTTTAAGTGTGGGGGAGTTGTTTGTCCCATTTTTGTTGCGTTTTTCGTTGTTATTTTGTCCCTCATATTGAGTCATTTAGATGGTTTTAGGATCATTTTGTCATTTATTATGTGTTTTGCGTTCATTTGAGTGTTGCGATGTTTTCCGTTTGTTTTCCGGTCTTTTTCTGTTCTCTTTTCGTTTTTGGTGTGTAGTTTGAAGACCTCGGGAGAACAGGTTTTCGAGAATCTTGTGGGGAAGCTGACACCATTAGATAGAGGGGTTCGTTAGCGACACGTAGGAAAAAACGGAACTCAATTCTGAGTTAAAACGAACCCGAACGAGCAAAAATCGTAAGATGGTGCAGTGCAGATTTTGGTCTCCGCGGCCGCGACCCTTTCTTCGCCGCGGCCGCGGCGAAGAAAAGCTGCCAGGTCCCAAATTTCAGCAATGAAAATCCCGCGGCCGCGGAGGAGGAAGTCGCGGCCGCGGAGGTCGCGACAGCAGGATTTTTATTTCGCGATTTTGATCAGTTTTGGGGGACGTTCCACTTAGGTTTTGAGTTGGCTCTCGTACTTTTTCACCCCAGAACTCAGTTTTCTCTTATCTTTCACTTGGAATTGATCTTGGATTGTGAAAACACCAAGATTTGACTCGTGGATTTGGATTGTTCGTTGTTCTTTCGACATTGGATTCATATTTAATTGTAAGCTTTCTATTTCATTTTATCTGTGATGATGATGGCTTTGATTGATATTGATGTTGATGTTGAATTGATGATGAGTGGCTAAATTCATATGCTAGGGATAGGGGATTGATGTTTTGAAATCGTTTGTGATTGTGGGCATTCGTTGATTGTTCTTTCCATGCGAGTTAATCTTTTATTATGGTTCTTCAATTATCAGGCTTGAGTATTGATAATTGTTGAAGGGTGACACTTCAACTTACAATTGTTTCAATTGAATTTGATTTATTCGTGCTTGAAATTGGGAATCTAATTGATTAGTCGGTTAATCACCCTCTAGTCTACTTTAATCGACTCTCAGAACTGAAAAGGGAGGAGTCGGTCGAAATAGGCTCGTATGAACTAGGCTTGTTCATAACTGTATTGCCTAGGAGTTAAATGAATTGTTAATTTGCCGTTCTAGTTTGTTCTCTTGTTACGAAAAGTTATTGAGAATGAGTACTCGAACGTGTCGATTATTCAAATCACTTAGCTGAACAATCACCTGCCCATTAATTGCAATTCGAACCAAAACGGATCTCCCCGATTCCCTAGTTTCTTTATTATTATTTAGTTGGTATTTTAAGATTTATGCTTTTATGCTATTTCTTAGTTGATAATATATTCCTCATTTCTGATTAGAGTGTCTAGGTTTTTATCTTCTTTTTGTGTGAAATCAATACCAAAGTTAAATTCCGAACCGCCTTCCTCGAGAGATCGACCCGGGAAACGAATCCTTGATTCGGTACTCGGTAAAAATAACAATTTGTGCTACAACATATTGAACTTGCATTTTAATGAATTTCATATTTCAAGTTTTTACCATTATGAGAAATATGATTATGGTATTTTAAATGCAAGTTTAAAGGAAATCTGTTTTAAATTATGTATAAAGAAGTATTAGACAAAAGTTTAAAGATAAACGAATTTTCAAGATGATGAGTTTGAGTAGCATCCCGAGTTAGTCGCAAAAGATTTCGAAAGAATTAAGTATATTCGAAGTAAAAGTTGCGAAAAATTTACTCTGATAAGCGGGGTGTTACACAGAGCACACACCTTAGACACGTGGGCTTCCTCATTCCTTGTCTGATCCTTTAGTTCACTTGGACAGAGAGGAATAGTGCGAAGAATAGGAATATTACTTTTTTGTTTTCTCACATTGTTTTGCAGGTAGAGAGACATCTTTCACTCCTCATAGCATTGGGCAGGCTCTTGACCCGAGACTGGACAGGCTGCACGCCACCACACCGCTATATGGTGGTTTCCCCACCGCCTGTTTGGCCCCTCGGCCCAGAACTGTTGTTTGGCTTCGACCCGACTCTCCGTGGGTCAAGCTGAATACTGATGGCTCTTTTGATCACCATACTAGAGCTGCCGGAGGAGGAGGCTTGATCCGGGACCATAGCGGTGCCCTCATCACCGCCTTCCATGCGCCCCTTCAGGCCTCCTCGAGCTACGACGCAGAGATTCAGGCATTACAGATTGCTTCAGATCGCTGTCCACCTCTCTAGTCATATATGGATCGAGCTGGATGCCGCGACTGTTGCCACCCTCCTGACTTCGGGCCATCAGGGCTCGTGGCAGATTCAGCACCCACTTATGTGCATTAGAGCTCTACTTCGGTCTGTCCATCACAGGATCACGAACATTTTCCATGAGGGGAACAGACCTGCTGACTACCTTGCCAGCCTTGGCGTCACCACACCAGATCCCCATACGTTTCAGACCGACACTGCCCCACTCCGACTTCGCACGCTTGTACGGATGGACCAGCTTGGATATCCATCTTTCCGCTTTCAGTAGATTAGGATTTTTTCTTTCATTAAATTAAACTTTTGCTTCCGGGCTCCTGTTAGCCCGATGACAGACTCTGTATTTTATTTTTTCTCTTTCCTTTTGGTTTTTTTCTTTTTGTTCTGTTTTGCTTCTGAGACTTTGTAGACTGTAGTTTGTTGACATTTTGGACCCCAATTTTGTGGCCTTGATCTATGCACAGGTTGGAGATCCAGCCCAATCCCACGCCCTCTTGGGGCGTTGTTTGTTTAAAAAAAAGAAAACCTAGCAGCAAGAAAGAAATAACCTAGCAACAAAAGACAACTAACCTAGCAGCATCAAACAACTAACCTAGCAGCAAGAAAAAACTAACCTAGCAACAAAAGACAACTAACCTAGCAGCAAGAAAAAAAATAACCTAGCAACTTAAGACCAACTAACCTAGCAACAAAACTCAACTAACCTAGCAGCTACAAATAACTAACCTAGCAACAACAGACAACTAACCTAGCAACAAAATACAACTAACCTAGCAGCTAAAGATAATTAACAGTAGATTAGGTTTTTGGTTTTGCTCTACTTAGACCATCCACTTATTCCGGGCACCTGTTAGCCCGATGATAGACCTTGTACTATTTTCATTTGCTGTTTTCGTTACTGTAGTGTTTGGATTGTGAGACTATGTTGAGTGTTTTGGCCCATTTTAGGGCTATGATCTATATACAGGTTGGGGATCCAGCCTAATCCCCCGCCCCTAGGGGCGTTGTTTGTTTTAACGGGGCGTTGTTGTTTTAAAAAAAAAAAAAAAAAACCTAGCAACAAAAGACAACTAATTTAGCAGCAAGAAAGAAATATCCTAGCAACTACAGAGAACTAACCTAGCAACTACAAAGAACTAACCTAGCAACTAGAGAGAACTAACCTAGCAACTACAGAGAACTAACCTAGTTGGAAGGTTAGTTGTGAACGGTCAACGCCGGAAGTCAACGATCAACACCGGAGTCAACGGGTCAAAAGAATATTTAAATAATTAAAATAATAAAAAGAAAAGAGTAAATGTTGGCCACACATGATATGTACCAAATATTGTGGCTAAAAATGAGTTTTACGTCCTCACTTTAAATAAGTGAATGCATTGGAACCATTCCCTATATGTATATATATATATAAAGGATCATATGAGAATGACTCTTAATGCGAGAATTAAGAATGATCATGGATCATTAGATCAACTATATCAACGGTGATGATGAAGTCAAAATTAAATTATAATGATCAAACCTAGTGGCAAAACTGTAAATATATTGCCATCTCATGGACAAATAAATACCTTAGAGGGTAGTGGTATAATTTCACAAAATAATAAAATAAATTATCTCCAACAACACTCTCTTCTCTCTCCTCTCTCCTCTCCCCTCTCTCTTCTCTCTCCCTTCTTACGGATCGTCTTCCTCCCTCCTCTCTCTCTCCTCTCTCTTCTCCCTCCTCTCTCACTTTCTATCTCTCCTCCTCCCTCTCCCCGCCGGAAGATTGCGACGCATCCCACCACCGTCGGTATCGACCGAAGACGCTTCCCACCAAGTAGCCGGTTATGTCGCCGCCGTCGACAGATCCGGTGTCGCCACTTTCCACCGATTCCGGCACCCGTCCATATCTCACCGCAAGGATTTCCGGCGCCATTCGCATCCGCCTTTATGAGATCGACGGCCCGTCGAGCGGCGGCGAAACGACCTGCTTCCAGTCGGCGAAGGCACGGCAGCGATGAGTCTATAACGGGGACCGACATTCACGGCCACAGATCCTTGCCAGTGACCGCGACCTATTTCCAGTTGGTGAGGACACGGCGGCGGCGTCTCTGGCCGGAGAAGACGGCCGAGAAACAAGACGGGCGGAGGCGGTCGGGCGGCTGCAGCCGTATGTGTGTGTGTGTGTCGTATTTGTTTGTGTGCTGTAGCGAAATAGTTTTTCTCTTTTTAATTTTTTTTTTTTTTTGTATTTTTTGTGTGTTGGGGATTTGTGGTGAGAATTAGATAATTTGTAGGGGTCTTATGCAATTTTAGAAATTTTATTAGATGATATTTTAATAGTGTAATGGTATTATAATTTATCAAAAGTTGAATATATTGCACATTAACAATAAATTATATGAACAAATTTGTGAATTTACACGCACATTATAAACACCGATACATTTTTTTACAAAATTAAATAGTTATTAATTGGTCGGATTATCGGTCGATATAGTGCAATCTGACAGTCACTAATGTGCAATACGTCTAACGTTAAAGTGCAATCTTGAAAGCATTAATGTGCAATCAGTCTAACACTAATGTGTATACGAAGTGCAATTATTTTTTTATAAAAAAAATATATATTTCGTATTAATAAATTGTTTAGTTAATATTTTATATTGTTGTTTGATGAAATGAATAATATACATATATATAAAATACAAAAAATAATATTTTTTATATAGTTCGATCGATTATTTAAAACATGTTTTATAAGGTGCAACGTGTTGTTGTATAAGGTGCAATATTTGGCTCTATAAAGTGCGATTGGTTATTTAAAACATGTGAGTTTTATAAAGTGCAATGTATTGTTTTATAAAGTGCAATATTCGGCTATATAAAGTGCAATAAAACTTAACTGTATTTAATATACAAAATAATATTTTTAAGTGTATTTAATATACAAAAAATAATATTTTTTATATATTTTATATAAATTACACATTTGACCAAAGAATTCAATTGAAATATATTAAATAAAGATACCTAATTTAAATTTGCAAATTTATTACACATTTATATATTAAAATATATTAAGACTTTAATATTTTTATATAATAATTTTATATTATTTTTTATTTTTAAGACATGATATATATGTTTAAAAAAATACATACAAAATAATGTGTTTTGATATATTTTCTATAAATTACAGATTTGGCTCATAGACTAAATTGGAATAAAATTAAATCTTTATGAATTCACACATTGACCCCAATGGTTTAATTGTAAATAATTAAAAATCTTAAAATTGCAAACCAACCCTTGTAACATATCAAATTCACAATCACTAGCCCTCAGCCCTAAAACCAGATCCTCAGCCGTTCCGCCGCCGCCGGCGGGACTCCGCCCTGCTGCACCGTCCCAGCTTATCATGTCGCCGGCAAGGAAGCCTATGAGCCATCGCCGGCCGCCTGACTCACCGAGAGTTCGCAGCGGCGGCCGGAAGTTTTACGAGCGACTTTTTAGACGTCGACTTCTACGTCGAACTTGGCAGGCTCCGGCGGCGGTGTTTCAACGGCTCCGACGGCGGCATGAGGACTCCTTGTGAAGAAGACAACGGCGTAAGGATGAGGACGTCAGCGGCGTAACAGATGAGGACGTCGGATGAGATTTTCAAGGAATGTTCGACGGCGGCAAAGGCGCGGTGGCGGCGGCGAGCGGCAACGACGGCTGAGGCGGGGAGGTTGGGCTGCATGTGTATGTGTGTGGTGTGTGTGTGTGTTTCCGCCGGCACTGTGTGTGTATGTGTGTGGTGTGTGTGTGTCGAGTAGGTGTGTGTCAGTGTGTGTGAGAAGGTGAGAGGATGGGTTGGTGGGGTGCGTGTGTCTAATTTATTCATGTATGTGTGTGTAAGTGCGTGAGAGAGGGTAAGTGGGTAGGTGGTGTTTGTGTGATGTGTAATGCACACATGCCACAATGTATTCTTATTTCTCGCATTAAGAGTCATTCTCACTGGAGCGCAACCATATATATATATATATATATATATATATATATATATATATATATATACTAGTTAGCTTCCGGTTGTGCACGCACAGCCAGCTCAAATTTAGTTAATAATGAAGTTAAAATTTGATGTATGTTAAACGTACGCATCTGGGACAGAGTTCAATCCCTTATTTTTTATCATTATTTTTTTTAGAAATGTCAGACATAATTTTAAAATAATCAATTCAATTAATAAATATTTTTTTATTATTATTAAATTTAATACAATCACGAAAAAAAAAGAATCTAAAATGTGAAGCTTGAAAAAACTGCCTGAATATGCTTGAAATCTTGCACGGTGTAAATCAATAACAAAGCGGACTAATATAAAAAAACTACATGAAAAATAACACGGGGACCTGCAACATCTTAAATTTATAAGATGTTGCAAAAACTACATAATAGGAAGTGCATTCTAGGTTCATCCAAATATTTTCCTTGCTAATTATGTTGTCAAAGTTGTCAGACCATGTAGGTAAAAGAACCATCTCACATAAATTATGGATAAGCTGCATGCATTCACTTTATTTTCTAATAATTACAGTACACTTGTTTACCAGCACCGACCGAATAGAGGGTAATTCCAAAGTAAAAAGCAGGCACAATCTGACAATTACAACCATAAGTTTTTATTCAATACGAAACATGCCACAAAATAGAACCACAATCCACAATCAATCTGAAGATAAATGTGTGAAAGTAGATTTGGGTGACAGGGTGAGTTACCTGCTTGTTTCATTTTATTTACATTATTGCCACGTTATTTGGCATTTTGGTTGCCCTTTGTATGCTACACGTGAATTTTTTGTTCTTATTTGTATTTTCTGTTCCTTATTACTTAATGCAGACATCATCAATCATCCAAGATAAAGTACTTCCTTATCGATACCTTCCTTCAAACCAATAGCTATACATAATATGGCTCACAATTTTAGTGTGGAAGTTGAGAAACTCAGAAGTGCTAATGTCTACAATCCCAGGCTTCCCACACAGCCAATTCCAAATATCGCCACGTCCACAAAGGTAGATTTTAATGTTGTACACTAAAAACTGATATATGTACGATACATTCAACTATGCGGAAATACAAACAAACAATTGTGCAAGTAATGTTGAGTAATAACATGACAATATCAACACGAAATTATCAAGTAGAGTGAATTAACAATGCTGTGCCTAAAACTTAAACTTGTAAGAGCATCTCACCTCTACTAAATATAATGCACACACATAACAAAAGAAAAGAACCAATAGGCAGACAAGAACACAATAAATCGACACATAAGTTGATTCTCTTAAATTCCATTCGCCAAGCAGTACAATAACAGTTTTGGGCATAAATTAATTATTCAGCATATTAGAGCAAAAATCTTTCTAAAGCAACACATGAGTTCACATTATCCAAATCCACAAAAACAAGATGCACGATCAGTTCTAGGAACCCTATCAACTTCCTTGACAATTAGAAACATCTTAGATCACCAAAGCAAAAAATTAATCAAAAAAAATTAGCTAGAAATGAAACCTGGGGAACTTACATAGATATTGATTTCAAAATCGGGTTTTTATTTTTCAGTGTACGACAACAAAGAGCCAAGCATCCAGACATCAATACCTGAATTTAAATTGGAGTCTTGATGAGCTGCAATCTTGTGGACAGAAAAAGGTGCGGCCGTGTTGGGATATGAGTGAGATTCTGAGAGTAGGGTAGAGTTTCTTCTTGGGATCAACCCAGTAAGTTCATCTCATGGAGAACTACCATCCTGGGACGGAAGAGGTGGGGCTTCTTCACACCTTTGCAATATCTCTCGATGTTAGATTGATTGAGCTTCCAATCTCAAGTTTTCTGGATGTTAGATTGTTGTGGTTTATGCTACTATTTTCAATCTTTCAACTTTTGAGATATCTCTTCGCATGCTTCTCATATCTAATTATTTGTCGTTATTTCTTTTGCTTATGGACTGTTTAGCTTACTACCAAATTGCTATAAATTATTTCGATTATTAAGCTATCCATTGGACTAATAAAGAATTTGTGTTCTTCGTTGTAGTGGAATGCAAACAACTGAAGCGCTTAAACTACAGATGGAGGTAAAAAAGCGACTTCATGAGCAATTGGAGGTATATGATTTTCTGTTTCATTGCAAATTTGATTAGCATAAAGGCGTTGTATTCCGTCAGAAATTTTTCGATAACCATTTCCCTTTTTATTACTTGTTTTTGTTTGGTGAATTGTTTATTTTTGCAGGAACAAATGTGCAGCTGGGCATTCAGTGTCGGCAAAGGAGACAGTTGAGGTGATGACATGTGAAATTAACGAGGCTATTTCTTGTGAAATTTCTGGTATGATGATTTGGTGCTTTGATTTTTAAATTTATTTTGATGGTTGTTGAATTATGTGAATTATTAAAATTTGAATTGTGGTATGCCCTTCAGTCCCATACTTACGCCTGATTATATTCTTTTTGGTAACTTTCACCCTTGTATTTATCCAGGTCATACTGTCGAATCATGGGGCAGAGTACACCTTCACGGGCTAAACCAAGTCAAGTGGACATATGATAGTTCTACAAAGGTTGAATTAATTAACATTAGTATCTTCATTCTATGAGAAAAAAATTGTTGGCAGTTTGAAAGAAAATGAAGAGAATTTGATTCTCACTTTTCTATTCTGAAGAAGAAGGATTTTTTCTTTTTTGCTCATTTTTCAGAATTTGAATACATTTTTTCTTCACATCTGACTCAAAAAAGATTTGTTCAGTATCTAAGAACCAGTGGGCGAAGCGAAGCCAGAAGATAACTCACCGATAAGAGAGGTGGCCCTCACGGTATCGACCATGGATGGTCCCTCTCTCATTCTCTTTGAAATACCAGAATTGGTAGGTATCTTCAGGTGAGGTAACTCTAAATTAATTCTTTCGGCTTTTCCTTGATTTTTTCCTATACCACTTCGGGCACAAAACGGGGGAGATGAAAACGTAATGGTTCTTTTCTGCTAGAACATTTGGTTCGTTTGTTGATTATACTGGTTCTGGTTTTCGTGAATGAGGCTTTTATTATTTGCATTTTACGCTGACATGGGTAGCTCGAGAGATATTGCAATAGGGCCCGTGGCAGTCGTTTCACTTCTTCTAAGAGCTATGTTGCAAAATGAGATTGAACCGGTCAAGAATGCACATTATTACCGTTGGTTGGCTTTCACGACAGCTCTTTTTGCTGGCATAACACAAGCGACCCTCAGCATTCTCCAGTAAGATGTTTCTTTTTTTCAGGTTTAAACGGTTTAAAAGGGATTTTGAGTAATGTATAGCAAAAACTTTTGTCTTTGCGCGGATTGGGGTTCTTAATAGACTTCTTGTCGCATACGGGCATAGTCGAGTTCATGGGTAGGGCCACCATAGCAATTGCTCTCCAACAGCAAAAAGGCTTTTTAGGCATAAAATAGTTTACCAAGAACTCAGATATTGTTTAGGTTATGCCAGTCTGTTTTCAGCTCTGCCCATCATGGAGTTAAATAAGACTTACATAGGTAGGAAACTTCCTCCCCGCCTTTGTCTTTGCTCATCCACGATCTAGTTTCCTGTGAATATGTGAGTGACTGAATTGTTCCTTTTGAGAATTGGAATGAGAGATTGTGAAGAGGGGAGGTGTTTACCAGATGCCAACTCTATCCCCGACTTGCGTGTGCGGGAATTCTGTCAAAAGCAAGAAAAAAGTTGTACCTATGATTTGCGGAAATCCGGCGAAATACATGAGCGAAAAGAAAACCGTACAGGGTTCAAAAAACAATTTACTTAACAAATTAACATACAATTTCGAGAAGCCTGCAAAATAAAAACATTCGGGGATTGATTGGATATATTGACTTACAATACTTGATAGCTGCTCCTGAGCTAAACTCTCTAGGCGTTGCTTCAGTGCTTTGTTCTCCATGTTCATAATGAGATTTTGTTGGTTAATGAATTCGAGTTTCGCAGAAGCTTCAAAATCGTCTGCCTGCAATTACACAAGACATGGCTATGCAAACAATAAGTAATGCATGAAGTCCATCTGGATGTAATCAAAAGGAAGGATTTAATACTTGACTGTAAGGCTTGCATGTCTTTCAGTTCAGCTATGTATTGGAGCTTCCGGACCCGTTAACACTGAGCAAATTGCCTGCAAATAGAAGAAGTGTAAACATAACTGGCTACCAGCTACCAAAGGCACATATTTGACAAAGTTTTTATGGCATATTATTGGGTAGTTTTCCAATAATGTTTCCTACCTATGTAAGTCTTATTTAACTCCATGATGGGCAGAGCTGAAAACAGACTGGCATAACCTAAACAATATCTGAGTTCTTGGTAAACTATTTTATGCCTAAAAAGCCTTTTTGCTGTTGGAGAGCAATTGCTATGGTGGCCCTACCCATGAACTCGACTATGCCCGTATGCGACAAGAAGTCTATTAAGAACCCCAATCCGCGCAAAGACAAAAGTTTTTGCTATACATTACTCAAAATCCCTTTTAAACCGTTTAAACCTGAAAAAAAGAAACATCTTACTGGAGAATGCTGAGGGTCGCTTGTGTTATGCCAGCAAAAAGAGCTGTCGTGAAAGCCAACCAACGGTAATAATGTGCATTCTTGACCGGTTCAATCTCATTTTGCAACATAGCTCTTAGAAGAAGTGAAACGACTGCCACGGGCCCTATTGCAATATCTCTCGAGCTACCCATGTCAGCGTAAAATGCAAATAATAAAAGCCTCATTCACGAAAACCAGAACCAGTATAATCAACAAACGAACCAAATGTTCTAGCAGAAAAGAACCATTACGTTTTCATCTCCCCCGTTTTGTGCCCGAAGTGGTATAGGAAAAAATCAAGGAAAAGCCGAAAGAATTAATTTAGAGTTACCTCACCTGAAGATACCTACCAATTCTGGTATTTCAAAGAGAATGAGAGAGGGACCATCCATGGTCGATACCGTGAGGGCCACCTCTCTTATCGGTGAGTTATCTTCTGGCTTCGCTTCGCCCACTGGTTCTTAGATACTGAACAAATCTTTTTTGAGTCAGATGTGAAGAAAAAATGTATCAAATTCTGAAAAATGAGCAAAAAAGAAAAAATCCTTCTTCTTCAGAATAGAAAAGTGAGAATCAAATTCTCTTCATTTTCTTTCAAACTGCCAACAATTTTTTTCTCATAGAATGAAGATACTAATGTTAATTAATTCAACCTTTGTAGAACTATCAAATGTCCACTTGACTTGGTTTAGCCCGTGAAGGTGTACTCTGCCCCATGATTCGACAGTATGACCTGGATAAATACAAGGGTGAAAGTTACCAAAAAGAATATAATCAGGCATAAGTATGGGACTGAAGGGCATACCACAATTCAAATTTTAATAATTCACATAATTCAACAACCATCAAAATAAACTTAAAAAATCAAAGCACCAAATCATCATACCAGAAATTTCACAAGAAATAGCCTCGTTAATATCACATGTCATCACCTCAACTGTCTCCTTTGCCGACACTGAATGCCCAGCTGCACATTTGTTCCTGCAAAAATAAACAATTCACCAAACAAAAACAAGTAATAAAAAGGGAAATGGTTATCGAAAAATTTCTGATGGAATACAATGCCTTTATGCTAATCAAATTTGCAATGAAACAGAAAATCATATACCTCCAATCGCTCATGAAGTCGCTTTTTGACCTCCATCTGTAGTTTAAGCGCTTCAGTTGTTTGCATTCCACTACAACGAAGAACACAAATTCTTTAATAGTCCAATGGATAGCTTAATAATCGAAATAATATATAGCAATTTGGTAGTAAGCTAAACAGTCCATAAACAAAAGAAATAACGACAAATAATTAGATTTGAGAAGCATGCGAGGAGATATCTCAAAAGTTGAAAGATTGAAAATAGCAGCATAAACCACAACAATCTAACATCCAGAAAACTTGAGATTGGAAGCTCAATCAACTGTATAAATCATACAAAACCCATGATTCGATCTTAATCAATATCTATATTCCTATAAAAAGACACAAAATCAAACCTTTAGATCATGATCCCTACACTGAAATCTGAAAACAGTAGCCAAGAATCATAACCACACACACACCCCCCCAAAAAAAAAAAGGTCACATCATACCCTGTTGACCGTCTAGGACGGTCAGGAGACCGTGTTGGCCGCGGGTTTGGCTCAGGCTGACGCTGGCCGGATAACAGAAAGGGCTGGAACCAGAATGGGTCAAAGAGGGAGAATATCTCCCCAACGTCGTACGGGGGATGTCAGTCTCAGAAGGCCGAGCTGGGGGTCACGATCGAAATTGAGTCGCTAGGGATTTTTTGGACGGTGAAGTTTTTGGAATCCGACCAACATGTCGTTCAAAGACAGCAATACAGTGGCCATAGATCTCCTGGGGAACGTGACAGCTCCGGAGAGTCGGTATTAACACCGATGATTTGACTGTGCCGGGTAAGAGAGAGAGGGCCGAAAAAGAAAGAGAGGGTCGAAATTGGGGCCAGAAGAATGTAAATGAGAGAAACGAAATGAAAAAAAGATAACTTGCGTGAAAAGATAAAGAAACTGTCAAGACAAAGAGGCCCGACTGTGAAAACAAACGTCCAAGAGCAATGCTTGGAAGCAAAGGAAACGTCCAAATGCGAAGCCCGACTCTGAAAAGAAACGTCTAAATGAGAAGGGGCAACACATTTAAAACTTTTAAATTGCAAGCTTATTCTGCTGCTAAACGTCTAACTGGAAAGCTTGAGGCCATGTGAAACGTCCAAGAGTTAAGCTTTAAAGCATACCAAACGTCCTTTATCAAAGCTTGCCTATGAAAACAAACGTCCAGAAGCTAAGCTTGGAAGCCAGACAAACGTCCAACGTGGAAACTCCACTGTGAAAACAAACGTCCAAGAGCTAAGCTTGGAACTCAAGTAAACATCTAATTGAAAAGCTTGAGGCCACGCAAAATGTCCAAGAGTTAAGCATTAAAGCATACCAAATGTTCTTGTAGATGCACAAAAATTGTGGTCAATCAAATGGCACTACGTGGAAATTAATTTATTAAAAATCAAGCCATATTTTCTATTTATATTTTAGGAATTTCCATAAATTTAATTCCTAAATTTAAATAGTTAATTAGTTGATATTTTATTATTTTAATTCTTGACCAATCAGTTATTGCCAAGTGTCAAATCATATTTCTTGGTAATAAATCACATGTCTTCTAGAAGATCTTTGAGAAATCTAGGTAGATCTAAAAGATCTTATGTGAATCATCATGGACCAATCAAATCGCGTCCTACGATTCTTAAATTTGGTAGGGTTCTCCCTCATACACCTATAAATAGGGGCTCTCCCTAATGTAACAAAAAACACTTCATAATTCATATTCAAGTTCAAGAGCTCTAGAGAATTCTCTCAACAAGATTCAAGTGTACTTGAAGATTCAAAGGAGTTTTTGAAGATTCGAAGTAAGATTCAAGCGCGTTCAACCTCAAGACTGGCGTTCAATCCAAAAACAAGCTGCAAAGCCTCCGAATAACGTTAGTAAACTCAAAACCGGTGTGGAGAAGATCCAAGGTCTACTTTGCGACGAAGACCAAGGATTCGTGTTCTTCATGTTTTTGGGATATTTCGACGGCTTTTTCATTGCTAAAGCTTATAAAATCTTTCCGCAAGTACTCAAATCTCTAAATACCGAACAAGCGAAGCGAAGCGTTTGATCCGAAATCAAGGCGTTGGCCCTCCGAATAATAGAGATTGTAATCTGCTATATTTATTTTGATTCGAGAAATTCATTTGAATAATATTTTTCGTGTTTATAAATATAATTCCATGTGTAGATTCTGCAGGTTTCAAATTGGTATAAATTGGAGTTGTGTAGCTTGAATTGTTGCCATTTTACTAAAGTGCTACCCATTCGAAAAGTAGTTCTCCGGACTGTTTTGTGAACTAAATGTTTATTACTTAACCTCATTGATAATTTCCTATTTTGCCAATAGAGTCTTCAGAAAAGTTGTAGGAAATTGAGTTAGCTAACTTAGGGTTTTTGAATTTCAGTAATATCATGTTTGTAGCTTCTGTTATCTTGGAATTACTGAAGGGCTGTAAGTTGTTCTTTTCCTTTCCGGACTGCAGCTATGTTTTGTGTTGTTGTTGATTTATCTTTGTGGCGATGTCAGAATTTGCTAAAGTTGTCTTCACAAAAATTGTATCTTTATTTCTTACCTTTCTATGAGTACCAGATTCATATTTTTATTATGACTGTAGCTCGGGTTATCCTCAAAATACTGCCATCCTGTTTGAATGTTTTTTACTGCACCCTTATGTGAATATTTGTTGATTTATCATGTAGAAAATGACCTCGTCTGATTCTAAGTTGTTCTTGAGAGTTGTAGATCTATGTCTTAGGAATCACATGCCACTGGTTTCATGTTATTTCAACTTATGTGCTATTAGTTGTGATCATTTATAAATTGCTGCGCATATCATGTTTTACAAAATCACTTGTTGATTTTCGAAAATGGCACGCACTATCGAAATGCACGATTATATGACCTAAGTGATTTATTTCTTGATCCATGTAGTATGTTTGATCCCTAGATGTCCTTAGAGTTAAAGCCAAGATATTTACCAACCGAAAAGACTTAAACATAAAATGTTTTCAAAGTATATATATATATATGTATAAGACTTGCGAGTAGCAAGCCTTGATAAGATTCTAAGACAAGTCCCAACGTAATTGAGGAGTCCAGCCTCGACCTAAATGGCCTCATTTTTTAGTCCAATAGAAATGGCCTCTAAAAAATATGCACCTCTACTTTGATTGACTAAAAAATGAGGCCATTTCTATTGGACTAATAGTCTAAGTGAGATCAATTCACAATTATAAGAATTATTTGGAAACTAATACTATTTGTAAACTAATGATACAGGGATCAAAAAAGCGGTACAATGGTATAGTTCACTGCATAAATACTATTCTCAAAGAAGAAGGAAGCTCTGCTTTTCTTAGGATATGTATTCTTTTACTCAGATGATACTATTCACTTTTTCTTTGTTGCTTATGGATTTAATGCTACTGAACTTTTTCTCCCTTGATTAGTTGATTATATATCAAACGGCGCAATGCATCTTGGGTCGCTACGGAAACAGCCTCCTTGTATAATTACAAGGGTAAGGTCTGCGTACAACTGATCCCCTAGACCCCAACCTGTTGGGAATATACTGGGTATGTTGTTGTTGTTGTTGTTGTTGTAAACTAATAAAAAATTACGATTTTATTAAAATATGATTCTATTAAAAAAATATTTTGTCATTAATAAATATGATTACGATTTTATTATTAAAATTATATTAAAAATAAGTGTATATCATAAAATAACAATTCTATATCCTTTTAAAGATTTGTTGCATGGGTTGATGTTAGGTTGATTATTGTAAGATATGTGGGAAAATAATTTGGGTGATATGTGGAAAAAATCAAATTATTGAGGAAGCTTTCACGTTGGACGTTTCTGGGTACATAAAGCTTTTCTTAAAGAAGTTTGTTGTTGTCCTAAGCTTTCTTCTGGGATGTTTGTTTGGATTCAAAGCATAACTACAAGACATTCCTTAAAGACTTAAGCTTCCTTCTAGAACGTTTATTTGACTTCCAAGTATAGCTCCGGGACGTTTGTTTTCACAATGGAGCTTCCATGTTGGACGTTTGCTTGGATACCAAGCATAGCTTCTGGACGTTTGCTTTCATAGGCAATTTTCAATAGAGAACGTTTGGTATGCTTTAAAGCTTAACTCTTGGACGTTTCACGTTGCCTCAAGCTTCCTAGATAGATGTTTACTTAACTTCCAAGCTTAGCTCTTGGACGTTTGTTTTCACAGTGGAGCTTCCATGTTAGACGTTTGCTTTTATAGGCAAGCATTAATAAGGGACGTTTGGTTTGCTTTAAAGCTTTTCTCTTGGACGTTTATCTTTAGAGTCGGGCTTCATATTTGGACGTTTCCTTTGCTGACCGAGCTTAGTTGATAGACGTTTGAATGCCTTTTTCTAGTAACTTTTTTTTTTTACCACAGGGATATTTTTGTAAATTTATCATTTTTTATTATTTTTTTCGGGCGACAAGTAGTAATTTTGGGTGACAAATAGCAATCCCGATAAAATATTGTTTAGCAATTTTAAATAAAAGGCCATTTAAGTAATTGCACTAGAATTTGACACTTGTCAAGCATGAATTAAGTCACTTGTCGCCATTTGCGTGCCACTAACTTTTATATATATATATATATATATATACTATGAGGTACCCGCCGTGCACTGCACGGCCAGGCCCACGGCGTGTCCTTAGATCATATGACACTATCTTTTAGCAAGCATCCTTATAACTAAAAGAGAAATACATTGTTATTGGAAGTGTTGGTCATTTTTTATGATTTGTTTGTAAACATTTATTCTTATAGCTAAAAGTAATACATTGTTAAGTTTGTAAATCAAAGCAATACGCAAAGAATTTAATAACATTTTTTACATTTAAGAGTGTATTCACATTAGCGAAAAACCTAAACTAAAATCAAGGGAATCAACACAAAATTTAATATTCATTTCTTTATATTCAACAACAATTCCTAAAGAAGAGACTATATAGTCCATGTTTGGTAGAACACACTGATACAGAATGGGAGATAGAAATGGGAGCACAAAAATATAACAATATGGATACCATCAACTAAGGAAGCATATAAATTATATTTCAATCTATTTGAGAAAAACACAACATGAAGATAAATAATAAATGAAAAAGAAAACAGCAAGACTTAATAAAACTCGATACCAATAGAGCTTGAAACAGACCCAAAGATGAAGGACTCTTCTTATTTTATTTTCTGTTAATATTCCAGATCTATTTGACATTTTGTCTCCTATCAAAATAGTTTTTTAATTACCTAGGGATCCAAAAATGGATCCAAGGCTCGAACTCCTGTGAAGATGGGGCAGGTGTCATGCTGACACATAAGTTCATCCAAAAATTACATAATATCATTAGACAATAACGATCAACTCCAATTTAGAGAAGTGTTTGAGGTAAGTTCAAATAATGATAATAACAACTTGTTGGGTAGTTCCCGTCAAATCATTAATCTTGAATTCATGTAACTATTCAAAAATCTTCATTTGATTGATGACACAAAAAGTTGGGAGAAAAATGTACTTAACTCTATAATTGAATTTTCAACATCTAGCCGCGCTTACAAGCCAATTCATAGTTCTATCCCAACCCTCGTTCAACCACGTGTTCATTCTTTTTACTCATGTAATGTTAAAACTAAAATGTCAAGAAATTAACAAATTGTCACATCTGATATCTCAGAAGCACAAGTCAATCAAATTCATATTGGAACATACGAGGGCAGACAAAGATATAATTCTCAATTCTTAATTAGGTATCCCCGTTAAGTTTTATGGGAAAACATAAATAATTACTTCAATAAACAATGTACGATATTCATGTGCAATTTGTTTTTGCTTCAAAGGTAATTCCCCCAAAATACATATATTCCACCCACCAAATATATACTTTTTTCTTCTATCCAATAGGTAATTCCCTGTAGCAATTCAAGATTCTTTCACTTTTTTTTTTTTTTTAATTTTATCCATAACAAGCATATCCCTCAAACCACAAAGGGACAATTCTATATTATTTTGTAAGTGATATTATATCTTGCACATCTTAATCATACAAAAAATTCCTTGTTATGCATTATGTCAACCACAACTTCATCAACAAATGTAATTTTAGAGCATAAGAGGCTTGCACAAGCTACTTTCAATTTGTTAAAGTCCAAAATATAAGTTAGCTTGCATACCTGAAGTTGAGCATCGCCTCAAGTTAACTGATTTCATAAGCATATGTATGCAATTAGGATTGTACCATCCCAAAGCCAAGTTGAAGCATTGGAGAGATTACAAGAATCCAAAGGTGGCGGTTAAAATAACGACTTTAAATTAATCCAAAGGTGGTGGTTAAAATATGTATCCGATTGCTTTCTGTCTTGAAGACTTTTAATTAAAAATTTAAAATAAATCAGCATAAAAATTGTTATCTAACGATTCACTACACATGCATTGGTTTATGCATTTAAAAATGTAAAAATCATACTGACGAAAAAAAAATCATGAGGAAAATAAAAACCAACAACGCACCCAACTCATAATTGGTGAATTCGTGGGTTCTACTTCTATATAATAGTGCACTTTATCATATCAAAACTTCAATGTCAATATTTCCCCTGAAAATAAAATGATCCAAAACAGAATGAGACCACATCACAAGTTAGCATAAATGGTGAAAAGGAAAACAACAAACATAAAGAGATTATCGATTAGCAAAATTTGAAAATAAAACAAAAAAAAAATTGAAAAATATAAGATAATCAATAGTGAGTCTAAAATTGGTAGTGACTATCGAACAATGGTAGGCCCACCATGTATACCTCTCTGCAGTGTCGCAACCGAACTATCTTAAAATTTTTCAGAAAAGGACTTCGTACGGCACGTCATTTAAACACAATATTAGCATACTGGAAGCAACTGGAATACATGTAGAACCAGTGGCGAAGCTACGTTCAGTGGCTGGGGTCGTCCGACACCGACGCTTTGCGTTGAACCACTTGTACGTAACAAAATTTCACCGTGTAAGACCCCATTAAAAAAATAATAAGACCCCGGCAACCAAAATTTCTGGCTTAAAGTTAGTATTATGGGTTTGTCCCGACCCCAGCAACCAAAATTTCTGGCTTCGCCTCTGTGTAGAACTATAAATGTAGTAAAATTTTTAATTTGAAATCCAAATATCTACTATACAGTACCCAAAAAAATAAAAAAAATCAAACATCTCCTAAATGAGCGAATACAAGCCAAGACATTCTGCATTATGATTTATGAGACATCAACACTATTTTCACCAAATTTGACTCCATACATGATTTACGCAATGATATTGACTTCATCTTTTCCAACAAACAACTTCTTGATTGAGATTTGGTTTCAGTGAGAATTTAATAATTAACAATTTATTACAAATTGGAGTGCATTCTAATTTTCTATTAATTATTTTTTTATTCCTCTGTGAATAATATAATTATTTGGATTATGAAAACAAATTATATTATTTATTACTACCCATAGTGTGCATTGCATATGTCCTATTATTAACACACACATGTGTGTGTGTGTGAGGTAGCTTGGAGAAAAAAAAAAATTTTTCCCTCCAAGACTATATTAATTACCAAGAACTAAATTTTGCCAACTCTTATGTATGATCTATCATTATAATAATATTTAGATTAATTTACTATTAATAAATATATATATATATATATATAATTATGTATTGGGAACTTAAGTAACATGTAGAAAAAAAAACCTTTAAAACTATATATATTATCTAGAATACATTTGATCAATTTCTAAGTATGATATATCATTAAAACAATGAGTATAATCATTTGAAAATAATTAAGTCCATACATAATTACGCATTGGGACTTGCTCTACAATAATATTAATGGCTTTGAATAAATTTGTTAAATCTTGTGTGGATAATTCAAAAAATAAAAATGAATTATTTGTTCAAAGATTTAGTTCAAAAAACAACATATTTATCAGTACAGATTAGTTTATGTATAAATATAATATGATATTATTATAATCTAATATGGACTACAAATAATATAAGAAAAAAGTACGAATGGTTTACCACTTAATAAAAATAACTATGTTTATTATTGGTAATATTTCTCAAATATCTAAATTTCGATACGTGAATTCATTGATCTGATTAATAACAAATTGCAAAATTAAAGAACCAAATTTTATATATTTTTATTTTATTTTCTAATAACTTCGTTTAAAATTTAAAAAAAATACGAATAGAGAGAGATAAAAAATAAAGTTATATTTTTCATAAATAATATAATTTATTCAACTAAAATGGATAATGTTTTTCAAAATATAAAAAGTATCATCTACAGATAATGTGGATGAAACCACATGTGCATATGAAATATATCTCAAAAATATTGAATAACCTTTACTTGAAAAAAAAAAATATATATCTGAATTTAGGTTCCTTTTACCAATATCAATCAAGAATATGAAAAAAAATTGAAACTAAAGAACAAAAGAATAAGAGAACTTAGAATTCGAACACGAAATTAAATTTTGATTGTATTTATGGTAAAAATTACATAGATATTTAAGAACTGATATATATTTAAAAAAAAAAAGTTGCTAACATCCAAGTGTAGAGAGAGTTACAGGATTCAAATAGATGGAACTCATTTTTTTAATTGTTAAGATTGAAGATAATTCATAATAATTTTGGTCTGATTGGAAGTGACCAAAAAATGCAAAGTTTGTTCAATTTTGTTTATTTTTAGTTGGTATAATTTTATTTTATTTTTTCAAAATATTAAATAGGTCGTCTAAACATATGTACATAAATGTTGTCATCCTTTTAATTTCTTTAGTGGTCTATAATTATACAACTATAATTGCTGAAAAAGAGTATAACGAGTTAATTTATTATTGTATATCAATATTGTTTTTGTAAGAGTGAGGGGAATATGTTGTCTTTTATCAAAATATTACGATAAACGAAGTTTAGCACGACATACTACAAACGCAACAACTATGTTTTTTTTAATCATATATCACAAATGTTAGTTTTACTTTTTATTGTTTTAGAGCTATATATTATAATTTAAATATTTTATTTTTATTGTTTTGCAAGAATTCTATCAATGTGTATTTAATAAGTTAAATTATGGTTCTCCTAAATTTAATGCAAAATAAGTATTGTTTATTATATAAGCATTGACGGTGATCATCTTGATTGTTACCTTAATATGACCTAAAATTATAAAGAAACAAATATCTTGAAAATATACTATAAAATAATAATTCGATATATATAGACATTTATAATTTTTATTTTTTACTTTTAGATGGACATTTACTGTCACGGTTTGTATACAAAATAGAAAATAGATGTTGACTGTGAAAATATATTTTAATCATTTACTGTCATCAGAATTTGGGTTTATTTACGGATAAAATCAATACTAATATTGTATAATGATATCGTGAAAGATAAAAAGAAAATCAGAAAATGATTAAAAAAAAGAATGAGAGGATTTCAACATAAGCGATAAAGAGTGACAATATGATTTGATTGTGAAGACTGAATAAGACAATATATATCTATCATCCAATTATTTACTGGAACTTTTGTTATATACGGGGTCTTTTATATTGGTTTTGGTCTTTTATGTATGATAAGAAGGAAGTAGTTTGAGCCCAAAATACATATTTTGTTTCATTATGCAACTATAATTTTTTATGAATATAAATAACATAATTTGTTAATTGTTGTTATTTTTTTATTATAACACTTTTTCTTTTTTTAAGAGAATGAAAAGAATATATTACTACTACCAAAACGTTGCAATAGACAAAGTTTAATGCATCAACTCCTTCCTTCTTATCATACATAATAAATGTTTGTTTTATCAAAATAAATTTTAATATTTTATAATTTATATAATATAATATAAATGTATCTTTATTATTAATGTATATTTGAAAAAATTATATTAAATTATATTTCGTATAAGTTACATGCAAAATATAAGTAATTTGTTATTGACATGAATATTGAAGATTACTATGTCTTTTTGTAACTTTACAAAAAGTGATATATCTTGCACATTATTTTGATCACCATAGGACTTATTTTGCAAACAATTGAATTATTGATTTATTTTTCTAATTAGAAAAAGTGAAAACTATGTGGATCGAAATTGAGTCTTTTTTCTATTTTTTTTCTTAGGTATTTAATATATTTTTTAATTTGATTGGATGATATTTGTGTATTTTTATTTGAATTACTATATATCACTTTATTAATAGAATAGAAATAATGACTTTATCTACTCATAAATGATGAAAATTATGTTATTAGCCAGATATTTTTGGAAAAAGTTTCAAAAAGTGTCATTAATGTGACAAATACATTTATTCGTCAAATATTACTAATATTATTTTAATTTTAATTTATTAATTTGAAAATTTTATGAAAAAAAATGGTATTGTATAGTCACAATTAGTTATATGTTGTTGTTTCTAGAGTCACAGATCGCTATTGTTTGATGATTATTATCTATGATGATAATGGGAATAACGAATACAATTCATCAACTACTAATATTATATTTAGAAAAATATTTCAAAATATAATCAATATGTTTTAATCAACTAACATATTTAGAAAAATATTTTAAAATATAATAAATTGTATTTTCATCAACATCATTTTTAACATCAAGTCGCGCAACGCGCGGGTCACGTAACTACTCATACTCAAAAAGCCTCTTCAAGTTTACATATAAATAAAAAATAAATCAACTAATTCATTTTACCTAATGCTCTGAAACCCAAATACAACATTCCACATTATTCATAAAACACACACAAAGAAGCCATATAATTATGTTCTAATTCTAAGTAAAAAAACAAAAAGCAAAATGAAAACAAATAAAATAAGAAAACAACATGATCAACAAATAGGATAACAATAGAAGTTGAAATTCAATAATCACGCTCATATTTTAACAGAATATGACATGGAACATGTACACAAAAATAAAACATGAAAACTTATCGAATAGTGAACGTACGTATAACTACTATAAATACAATGCCACAGGAATAATTTATCTCTTTATCCAGAAAATAACCCCAATAAACCAATTCAAGTAAATGGTAAACTCAAGTTACCAAATATAATTTCTCCATTAACTTTCTTAATTTTACAGAAAGACCACCTACATAATTAGTTCCATGCTTCCATCATCCCAAAAGTGTTAGAATAGAGTTTTATATTATTTCCAAAATAAAATGAATTCAAAGCTGGAAATAACCAAACAAACAAACAAGCAGATTTTCAAAATATTAAATCTACTTTATGCAGCTAACATAAAGATTCGCACAAAGAAAAAAAAAACATTATTTTAAGCCTTTGAAAAATGAAAACTAACAAGTTTTTGTTTGATAGTGCCTTTACTCTTTCAAAACTTCAATGTCAATCTTTTTTCTAAAAACTAAATAAAAATTACAGATATCTAGAGTAGAGAACATCACGATTAAGAGAAAAAAGCCAGCATATGAGTTATTAAATAGACATAATTTGGAAGACGAAATTGAAATTTAATCTTTACTGATAAAGGAAAAGATTGATAGCAAGTCCTAATTTTTGTTGTGAATTACCCATCATTATTAAAAAAAAGAAATAAAAAGAAGTATAGCAATTAATCAAAACAAATCAAGGGCAAAATAGGAAAACCAATTCCAAAGTTGTTACGTGTCAAACAAAGAAGGCCCTTATGGAATAAAAAATAATAAAAAGCTACAGTATTTCTACTGCTTTTTATTAAATAAGAGATATATATATATATATATATATATATATATATATATATATATATATATATAGGGTCGCGCTCACGAGAATGGTGCTCAGTGAAAGAAATAAGAATACATCGTGACCGTTAGATCGTATGATCTAATGGTAACAAAAATCCAGCATTTATTTAGTCATTAAGGGTATATTAGACATTTTAATTATAAAATTATGGGATCCATGACAACTAACATTCAACACACCAATGATTTAATGCCATGTGGCAACTACACATCACACCATACCTACCCTCTCTCTCTCACACACACCACTGCACACACACTGAGACACACACATTACACGCACGGTACACACACAATACACACACTCACCGGAAAAACAAACACTCGCTGGCGGAACTTCATCCATCCATAGTCGCCGCCGCCATCACGACTCCGCCGCCACCGCGCCGCGCCACGCCACGCCGCCGCCGGACCTCTGCAAATTCCGTCATTTTCTCCGTCGTCGAACCTCTGCAAATTCCGTCGTTTTCTCCGCTCGCGCAGCACATCACACACTCAGTCGACCGTCCGTACCTGTGCTTGTCGCCTCCGGCCGTGACCAACAGATCTCGACCGCCGTCCGCCACTCGCTGCGATCGGCACTAATTGGCCTCCTGCAGTAGGTCGTCGGAGTTAAGAATGGAGGCAACCAGTCGAACTCCATGTCGTTTTGGTTCTGGGCGGATGATATGTGGCCGGTGCCGTCGCCGGAGACGGCTGAACATCGGTTGGGAGCTGGGGACTTCAATTGGGAAATTTGATTATTCCCAAGGACTGATTTCTAATTTGTAGAATTTTAGATATTTATAGATTGACCCTGGGGTCAATCTGTAATTTCGAGAATATTTACCTATATTACTAATTAGCCCATGGGTCAAACCTGCAATTTACAGAAAATATATAACAACATATTATTTTGTATATATTTTTTTATTCATATATTATTTATGTATTTAAAAAAAAATAATACAAAGTATTAAATAACTATTGAAATATAAAAAATATTTTGATAATACAAATAATAAACTAATTTTACAACCAAATAACTACATTATTTTATTTCACATAAAAAAAATATATCGCACTGCATAATACATAGTAATTAAGATGCACACTAATGAATATCAGACTGCACAATAATGATATATCAAATCCACAATAATTATAACTGTGTATTTCGCACACCCAAATCGTGTGATAAAAAAAATAATATTGTTGTGCTAGTGTGCATTTTTCACAGATATGAAGTTCATTGTTGTCTTCATTTAAAAAATAAAATGAAAATAAATTTATAAAAAATAAAATATGAGAACCGACTAGATTATATAAAAGTATTATTAATTATATTTTAACTATATAGGTGTATTATTTATTTTCAACAAACAATGATATAAAATACTAAATAGAAATTATAATAATAAACATATTTTTTATTATATAAACAATATGATAGAATCAAAATAATGTTGATTGAAATACACACTATCAATGCTTTCTAAAACTGTGAATGCACACATAAAATAATCGCTCAATATACTGCACAATAATACTAAAAGTAATGCACTCCAATGTAAGACAGATTGCACATTAGTGAACGTCAGATTGCACATTATTGAACAGAAATATAAAGCTTCAAAGCGAACTATATTAATTGTTATTGATATTATTATTATTATTATTATTATTATTATTATTATTATTGTTGTTGTTGTTGTTGTTGTTGTTGTTGTTGTTGTTGTTGTTGTTGTTGTTGTTATCATTATTATAAGGATTGCACATTAAGGGACGCACGACAATGTTTTAAGTGCACAATATTGTTAGACAATTTGCACATAAATGACAATTAGATTGCACATTTGCGATCGAAACATTGCACATTTACGATCGAAACCGTCCAAACATAAATCTATGATTCCAAATTTTATATTATTGCAGATTATATATTTTTTATTTTAATTTCAAAATACTAACTAATATATTATAAATAAACATAATAATTTAATGCGGATATTTTGGTTAAATCGTTTAACTGGCCGAAATGACTATCAGATTGCATATTAGTGATTGCGCGAATGCACATTAGCATAATCTAGAAAAAAAAATGACTATATCAAGTAAATTGCAACAAAGTCCTTAGTACTTGTCTAATTTCCAAAAAATAAGTCCATAAACAAAAAAAAAATCAATANTCGTCTCCCCATCTCCGGCGGATCTCATCACTGCTGAAACTTCGCCGGCGCCGAGACATACGCAACAGATTTCCCATCGGTTGCCCCATGGCCGACGTTCCGGCTCCGTAACCCACGGGTTCTCCTCCGTCCAAGCCCACGAGTTATCTCAATGGATCGCCGGCGGCGAGCAATCTCGACGGAGCACCGGAGGTGATAGCGGCTGCGGGATATGGAGGCTGCAACTGGACTGCCGGAGATGATGGCGGCGACGGGATATGGTGTCGGCGACGGGAGACTCGCCTGAGTTCGAAGTGGTCGGCGTCCATTGTGTGTTTCTGTGTGTATGGTTCGAGCAGTGAGGGTGAGATCTACTATGTGTGAAGGTGTGAGAGAGAGAGATGGTTTGTGGTGGGTCCCACATTAATGAGTTGGATTAATTTACATTTTCTAAAATACCCTCAATAATTAGTCAAATATATATATTTGACCACAATTTGTATGTTAATTTACCATACTGCCATTAATGATTGACCAATGTTTGACTTGATCATGACCATTGGTATGATGTATCCAATGGTCCAGGTTCATTCTTATTTCTTTCACTATCTACCATTCTCACTTGATCCCAACTCTATATATATATATATATATATATATATATTTTACTTCTTGCTGTTAATAATTACACATATTTTTAATAATAGCAGAATTGTATCTGAGCAATCTAGATCGGAGAGACAATTGCAGACAAAGTTTCGTGAAAGCCATTACCATCCATAAAATTTGAAGAGCCTACTGTGAGAATGGCCTTCTCAATCAACACTTCACCTTTGAACATAATCGGCCTTTTTGATTTGGTCATATGCGAAAATGTAACTCAATTATCTTCTTGAGCCACCCATCCTACCTCAAGAGTGTTAGTTTTTGATTAATTGTTTGTCCCACATTGAATGTATACCAAAGATGTGTAGGATCTTATTAGTATAAATAGGTCCCTTGCCTTTGGGTTACAATTGCACCTTATTCTATTCTCTCCTCTCTTGGTAGAAAATCCTTAATTAAGGAAATCCTAATTTGTGGGTTATTTAACCCTAGGTGTATTTTGTTGGTGAGCTTAGTAAATTTGGCGTTGCGGTTGGCGGTGCCCGGAGACGTAGGCTATTTTCGCCGAACTCCGTTATCAATTTTTGTGTCCTTTTTATTTTCCGTCTTTTATTTATTTGTGTTGGCTTATTTTCGTTTGGAGTAGTGCTTGCCATATTTGTTGGAGGGGTATTTTTGTCCGCTGCGTTTTGGTGTTCTACCCCAACAAGTGGTATCAGAGCCGAAGGTTCGCCCTAGGCTAATTCGAAGAGGCGAGCACTGCATTCGAGTTCAAGATGTCCAAGGAGGTCAAGGGCGCATCATCCTCTGCATTCATTCCGACAAGGACGGTGATGCCGAACGTCAGACTCCCAGTGGAGATTTTCGATGAGACCGGGCATTTCGGCATGTGGCAAGGCGAGGTGCTGGATTGTCTTTTTCAGCAAGGCGTCGACATTGCAATTGAAGAAGAGAAGCCAACCGACGTTGAAGAGAAGGACTGGAAGAATATCAACCGCTTAGCATGTGGAACAATTCGTTCGTGTTTGTCGAGGGAGCAGAAGTACGCCTTCAAGAATGAGAATTCTGCTCACACTTTGTGGAAGGCTTTGGAGGATAAATTTCTGAAGAAAAGCGGCCAGAATAAGCTCCTCATGAAGAAGCGATTGTTCTGATTTGAGTACCGGCATGACACATCGATGAATGACCACGTCACTGCATTCAATCAGTTGGTTGCAGATTTGTTGAATTTAGACGTCACATTCAGCGATGAAGATTTGGCTCTCATGTTGTTATCATCACTTCCAGACGACTTCGAGCACTTGGAGACTACTCTGCTCCATGGGAAGGACGATGTAACTCTTGCGGTGGTTAGTTCTGCTCTGTATAGCTACGAGTTGAGGAAGAAGAACAAATAAGAGACGAAGAATGCAGCAGCAGAAGATGAAGCGTTAGTTGCAAGAGGTCGGTCGAAGAGCCAAAAGAAGAATGGACGAGGAAGATCACGTTCCAAGGCCAAGCTTGAAAAAGACGAGTGTGCTTTCTGCCATGAGAAGGGACACTGGAAGAAGGACTGTCCTAAGTTGAAGAAGAAAGGCAAATCTCCTCAAGATGCATATGTTGCTGAGGGTGGAAGTGAAGACTCGGAATTTTCACTTGTGGTTTCACCTTCATCATCTCATCCAGATGAATGGATTTTGGATTCAGGATGCACCTACCATATGTCTCCCATAAGGGAGTGGTTCTTTGATTTTCAAGAGATCAATGGAGGGGTTGTCTACATGGATAATGATAATGCTTTTAAGACAACCGGGATAGGTTCAATCCATTTGAAGAATCGCGATGGTTCCACCAGAGTTTTGACGGATGTTCGGTACGTGCCGAGTTTGAAGAAAAACCTCATCTCATTAGGAGCCTTGGAATCCAAAGGCTTGGTAGTGACTTTACGAGATGGAGTTATGAAGGCTACATCCGGCTTGCTCATGGTGATGAAAGGCATCAGGAGGAATAATTTGTATTACTATGAAGGCAATACAGTTGTTGGGACAGCAACAGTAGCAGATTCCACCAACAAGGAGTCTGAAGCAGTCAAGTTGTGGCATATGCGGTTGGGACATGCTGGTAAAAAATCCTTGCAGACATTGACAAAACAAGGACTGTTGAAAGATGTCAAAGTGTGCAAATTAGACTTTTGTGAGCATTGTGTTCGGGGAAAGCAGAAGAGAGTGAAGTTTGGAACGGCTATTCATAATACCGAAGGTGTCTTGGATTATGTTCATTCGGATGTTTGGGGACCTTCTAAGACCCCATCATTAGGCGGAAGACGCTATTTTGTCACTTTCATCGATGACTTTTCCAGACGCGTTTGGGTGTACACTATGAAGACGAAGGATGAAGTGCTTGGAGTCTTCATTACATGGAAGACGCAAATTGAGAATCAGACTGGAAGGAAGATCAAGGTCCTACGAACGGACAATGGTGGAGAATATACAAGTGATCCCTTTCAAGAAGTTTGCCGAAAAAATGGCATTGTTAGGCACTTCACTGTTAGACGGACACCACAACAAAATGGGGTGGCAGAGCGCATGAATCGAACATTGGTGGAGAAAGTTCGATGTATGTTGTCCAATGCTGGTTTGGGCAAGGAGTAATGGGCTGAGGCTGTAACATACGCGCAACACCTCATAAATCGATTGCCGTCATCTGCAAAAGATGGTAAAACACCGTTGGAGGTATGGTCGGGGAAACATGTGGCTGACTATGGATCTTTACATGTCTTTGGGTGTCCTACGTACTATCATGTGAATGATTCAAAGTTAGATCCAAGAGCGAGAAAGGCTTTGTTCATGGGAATCACAATTGGAGTGAAGGGATATCGTCTTTTGTGTCTTGAGACGAACAAAACTATGATAAAGACGACGCAAACCCAACAGGTGGAGTTGACACCGAATCAGGTGGAGATGGATGCGATGATGAGACGACTAGCTATGATCGACGAACCAATATCAAAGGATTTGTCGGATGATGAAGTTCAGACTCAAGAATCATTAGAGTTACCCATTGCATTGAGAAAGCCCAGACGAGAGATTCAACAACCTGCTCGATTGGCGGATATGGTGGCTTATGCACTTCCAATTGTTGATGATGATATAGTATACCTTTCACTTTTCAAGATGCAATTCGGAGTTTAGAAAATGAGAAGTGCAAAAAGGCTATGGAGGAATAAATGTTGTCTCTCCAGAAGAATCAGACTTGGAAGGTGACGCAACTACCAAAAGGCAAGAGGGCGATAGGATGCAAGTGGGTATTTGCAAAGAAAGATGGATTTCCTCAGAAGAATGATGTGCGCTACAAGGCAAGATTGGTGGCTAAAGGCTACGCTCAGAAGGAAGGAGTTGATTATAATGAAGTGTTTTCTCCAGTTGTTAAGCACTCTTCCATTAGAATTTTGTTGGCCTTAGCAGCACAGTTGAATTTGGAGCTAGCTCAACTTGACGTGAAGACGACGTTCTTACACGGAGATTTAGATGAGGAAATCTACATGACTCAGCCAGAAGGATTCAAAATTTTTGGAAAAGAGAATTGGGTCTGTAAGTTGAATAAATCGTTGTACGGACTGAAGCAATCTCCGAGACAGTGGTACAAACGGTTTGATAAGTTTATGATTGGGCAGAAGTACACACGAAGCAAACATGATCATTGTGTGTATCTACGCAAGCTGCAAGATGGATCTTTCATTTACTTACTCTTGTATGTGGATGACATGTTGGTTGCATCAAAGAGCCAAGTGGAGATTGATCAGTTGAAGGCTCAGTTGAACCAAGAGTTTGAGATGAAAGACTTGGGGGAAGCTAAGAAAATTCTCGGGATGGAGATAAGTAGGGACAGAAGGAGAGGCAAGCTTTGTTTGACTCAGAAGCAATATCTGAATAAGGTACTACAGCGTTTCGGCATAAAGATGAGACGAAGCCTGTAAGTACACCACTTGCCCCTCATATTAAGTTAAGTGCCCAATTATCGCCAAATTGTGATGAAGAACGAGAGTACATGGATAGAGTCCCATATGCAAATGCAGTTGGTAGTTTGATGTATGCGATGGTGTGTACAAGGCCCGACATTTCACAAGCAGTTGGTGTTGTTAGCAGATATATGCATGACCCTGGTAAAGGTCATTGGCACGCTGTGAAATGGATTCTACGGTACATTCATAATACTGTAGACGTTAGATTAGTTTATGAGCATGATGAATTTGGTCAATGTGTGGTTGGATATTGTGATTCTGACTACGCGGGCGATTTAGATAAGCGAAGATCAACGACTGGATATTTGTTCACTTTTGCGAAAGCTCCAGTCAGTTGGAAGTCTACCTTACAGTCAACGGTTGCTTTGTCTACAACAGAGGCAGAGTATATGGCGGTTACTGAAGCTGTGGAGGAGGCTATTTGGCTTCAAAGTTTTCTTGAAGACTTGAGAGTTGGTCAACAGCACGTCTTAGTGCATTGTGACAGTCATAGCGCTATTCACTTAGCGAAAAATCAAGTATTTCATGCAAGAACGAAGCATATTGATGTTCGCTATCACTTTGTGGGGGAGATTCTAGAAGATGGAACCGTTGTGTTAAAGAAGATCAAGACGACGGAGAATCCTGCAGATATGATGACCAAGGTAGTGACAACAGTCAAGTTTGAACATTGTTTAGACTTGACCAAAATTCTGCATATTTGAGTTGGCGTCTTGAGGCGCATTTGGAGGCACCGCCAGCAGTTGATTTGGATTGAAGAGTCGAAGTGGGAGAAAAATTGGTCAAGGTGGAGAATTGTTAGTTTTTGATTAATTGTTTGTCCCACATCGAATGTATACCAAAGATGTGTAGGATCTTATTAGTATAAATAGGTCCCTTCCCTTTGGGTTACAATTGCACCTTATTCTATTCTCTCCTCTCTTGGTAGGAAATCCTTAATTAAGGAAATCCTAATTTGTGGGTTATTTAACCCTAGTTGTATTTTGTTGGTGAGTTTAGTAAATTTGGCGTTGCGGTTGGCGGTGCCCGGAGACGTAGGCTATTTTCGCCGAACTCCATTATCAATTTTTGTTTCCTTTTTATTTTTCGTCTTTTATTTATTTGTGTTGGCTTATTTTCGTTTGGAGTAGTGCTTGTCATATTTATTGGAAGGGTATTTTTGTCCGCTGCGTTTTGATGTTCTACCCCAACAAAGAGTACTCTTTTCCATTTTATAACTTTTAATCTTTAAGGCTCATTCTTACAATTTTTCACCCCAACTGAGATTTGTTTTTCTCGTTCTTTTTACATTACATTTGCAGTTCATATTTACGACAAAACATTATTTCCTGTGGACATTTTAATGTATAGGCTCCATCTTAAAAATCATTTGTGTCTATAGATTGGAGCCTTCACAACCTGATGTAGGGAAGCCTACGAATGGAAAAGAATAAACGAGATACTCTCTCGATAAAATTCACAAAACTCACGAATATCTTATTTCATTTCAATAATCAACTGATGAAAATAAACTAAAGGGAGTCCTTTATATAAGGCTCCTAACCCTGGACCTTAACTTGTCCAACAAGACAAGAACTCTTACTAAATATTAAACAATAATATTAAATTACTAACTTACTCTCTAAGACACCTATTAAATAATAATAATAATAATAATAATAATAATAATAATAATAATAATAATAATAATAATAATAATAATAACAATAATGATAATAATAATAGATACTAATCTACACCATTCTCCTCCGGTTCAGAAGGCTTCGCCCTCGAAGCCGATGTGCTCCGTGGCCGGCGTGTGGTGTCGAACTCACGGGAGGAAATCCCATCGTTTTTCCCGGTCGAACACGAAGGATGAATGTCGTCCAACAATCCCGATGGTAAACATAATCATGGGAAAGGATTGAATTGCTGCAAAGGCACATGTACACGCCTCCATATGCATAACCCACACAGTGGAATTAACACCAAATATACCACATCGTTCACCGCACTCAAATCCATAGCTACGGCCAAGCATCTCGTTGTTGAGAGACTTCCGGATAGACAATCGGAAAATGGTCCACCAGTTATTGAGCCTCGGAGTCGGCTCCCAAAAATCATTGTTGGCCAAGATACTCCAAACATCGGGTTTCAATGACAGCATCCCCGTCAAAGGCTCAACTTCTGCGACATCCCACACGGGACCCATATTGCCGCAAAAATATGTCTCCGTCACCGGAGGCTCCTCATCGAAAATAGGCGGACCGTCGTACAATAGTCCATCATCTTCCTCAAAAATCGCACTCTGTTGCCGCACATCTTGGTCGTCGTGTGCAACAACGAGCTTAGTCTCGACAGGCGGAAGCGGCCACTCTCCAAAGGGATCCACCTCCGAGATGGTCTCCTCGCCGTCTGCATCGCCGGGCGGCGGTTGTGGAGATCCCCGACGGGGCGCCCCGCCTGGATCACGACCTCCACTTCCTCCGTGAACTCCCCCGCGCACACCCCGGTCGCCGGCAGCACGGTTCATCTGCAAATCCCAGATCTCGTTGTTAAGCGTCAAACACAAATCCTCGATCCCCATCGAAAGATCTGCAAATCAATCAGTGAAACGCACGTCCAACTGTTCAAATCGGTAGTCGATCTGTTGAAACCGATCGTTGAAGGTTGCATCACATCGTTTGTTTGCGGCATCTTGTCGTACCGGCGACATCGCGAATCGTACTGACTGTTGATACCAACTGATGTAGGGGAAGCATATGAGTGGGAAAAATAAACGAACGAGATACTCTCTCGATAAAATTCACAAAACTTACAAATATCTTATTTCATTTCAATAATCAACTGATGAAAATAAACTAAAGGGGGTCCTTTATATAAGGCTCCTAATAATAATAATAATAATAATAATAATAATAATGATAATAATAATAGATACTAATCTACACCACAGCCCCGACATATTCCACTGGGCTCCCAGTCTTCCAAAGAGAAGAAGCCGAAAGATAATGAGACAGATTATAAGGAAAATTGCTTCCAAGCAATTAGATTGCGCTTGGGGACTATCAGCACACTTGCAGATCCTGGTGTGATTGATCAGCTTAGGGGGTGATTGTTTATCAATTCATCTAAAATTAATTGGTTTTTTTTAACTATAGTTACTTTTAAAAAAGTTAGTATGGTTAGTTGTTAGTGGATATATTAAAATAATATTTAAAATAAAATAAGTAAAGTTGATATGATGTAAAGTAAGAGAAAATTGATTGGAAATGGTGGTTAGTTAAAATTATGTGAGTGGAATTAAAGTTGATGTGATGTGTAAGAATGATTGGTTGGTATTATTTAATTATATTGGTAAATGGAGATAGTGGAGTTGAGTTAAAGTTGAGTTAAAGTTGAGTTTTGATTGGTTTTTTTTGAATTGGATTGATAAACAATCACACCCTTATAGACTGGCTCATTGTTAAATTTGGCTTCTCTAAGACTATTAGTGAAATGCCATTTCGCCCCTTCATGATGACTCTTTGTCTTGTATTTNTAGTTTTCTTCTTTAAGGGAGTCATCGGATGGTTCCCTTATGAAGTCATCTATAACTTTATGTATTGACATGTGTTCAATGTGTATTTATTGCAGGACATGTGTCAATACATCATTTGTGGATAACTATGTATGGCTCCATAAGACGAGCCATGTAATGGCTCCATAACAAAACCGTATAGCTACATGCGACTTTAATCCGTATTTTTCATTGCGTAAATAACATTTCGTGTGGCATAGGCTAATATGAATATGGAAAGGTTTACTTCATAAAAGTATTATATATATTTGATACATAAAGAATAACCAGTAATTCAAATAAAAGTTCAATATCACATATTCAATCCAAACAATAACATGGAGAATATTATTCTTTACATAACCTTATATACAAATAACTTGATATGAACATTAAACAATAAAACTCAAAATAATTTAATTTAAGCTATTAAAATATATTTTTATCATTAGTTTAATTTAATGCCTTTAATTTGAAATCAATTTTAAGTTTTTAAAATTTTCACAAATATGGACAAATTTTCAATATTTTAATTTTTAGATACTGTAACTTGAGAATAACGCAAATAGCTTAAAAATGTGTAAGTGTAAAAAAATGCAAAATAGCATGTCACATCAACATTTAGCATAATTATTCTGGGCAAAACACAAAATTTTATGCCCTACAATGCGATTTTGAATAGTTTTACGTTGTTTCTCATTATTTAGCGCGCTCGAAACGCTTTTTAAAACATTATCATACACTCGAGTACGCTAAAATAGTTATCACAACATAATTAAATCACCAATCAATACAAAATAATATTATATTCGAGAATCGATTATCCTTCCAAGGCCATGCAAAATTTTTCTATATCAAATTTCAATAGAGCAAACAATCTAAACAGAAGACAGAGTACACACACAAAATGAGAATTTTTCTATATCAAAATTATATTGAGCAAACAATCTAAATAGAAGACAGAGTACACACACACACACACACAAAAAAAAAAAGGAAAAAGAAAAAAGTCCAGGACCCGATGACCCAATTCTTGAGAAGATATTGGTATCAAAAGCCAAGTAGCCAACAAGGACTGCTCAAAGTGGTGTCAGGATATATGAATCATTCAGTGATCACCAAACATCTCTCAGGTACCGACCATCCATTTGGAGTTTCTTCACAATGGCCTCCGCTTTTGATGAATCCACATTTTCCTGGTAATGTTATTATCCAGCAAACGAAATTGGTTAGTTTCATATAAACACGATCCAGTAAATCTTATTCGACAATCTTTACAATCCTCAGTAAATAAGCCCCCCTTATGCTGCGCTTGCAAGTCTGACTGTGGCATGTCCAGAATATATGAATATTTTTAACTTATTAAATTGAATCTCCACATGAAATTAAGGTCAATGGTAAGAGCATCTCTAATGCATTCTTTTGAAAGGGTAAAAAGTTATCCACCTAATCTAGATAGAAAGTGTGTGAATAATTTATTCTCCAATGCATTAGATTATGGGTCCTTTCATGCGTATGTGTAAAAAATTAATGTTAACATTGTCAAGCTCACTTTCTAATTTCTCACATTATTTCTAACATGATCACTCATCATTTTGATAATTATTTGACACAAATTTTGAGCTTTTCATAAACTTGGAAAAATCTCACCCTTACATTTATCCAATAAAACATTTGAGAACTTATTTGAATACAGTATAATTATTTGATGAGTTACAACTAAAATTTAAAAAATTTATCAATAATAATGTCCTTAAAAGTAAAATATTATGTTCATGATATTTGTTTGTTGAGTTATTGCAATTTTAATATTTTGTTGTTTTATTTTGAACCAATTAAAAAATATTTATTGTGTGGTTATACATATTGTAACTGAGAAATTATTGAATAAATAATAATTTTATAAATTTGATGATATAAATAAAAATTAACTGAATCAACAAAAAATAACATCATGCATATAATTATTGGAATTTGTGGTTTTTTTCTAATATACTCTTTGATTTTATTAATAATTGAATAAATCCACATATACAAATTGTATGGTTGTTGAATGGATGCATTGGAGACAACAATTCAAGTGAAAGTCCTATTCTTTTAACATTCAGTTCATGTAGATTAGACATTAATCCATTGATTGACATGTGTTCAAATTTAATTAATGTTGAAAGTTGAGCATTGGAGATGCTATAAATAAAGACACTTCTGTTAATGCATAGTGCATGTACACATTGCTAAAAACCTGGTTTTGGACAATGGTGTGTAATGTGCGGTGAACATCTCTGGCCATCCCCTTTGCATCCCCACATACATAGATATAACCCTCTTGAGAAATCAAACTCCATATTTGAGCAGCCTGCACGAAACAAAACATTCTTAAGTATTTACACTTTGCTATCAACGTGGGCTATATTTAAAGTTTTGGTAGCTCAAAAATCACACAACTTGATCTGACTGCGCATCATATTATGAAATGCCTGTTTTTAGTCTATGACACTCGAGAGGAGGTTCTAACATACAAGAATATTCAGTTTTCAAGGTATTATATTATCACTTTAGCACAAAGAACTTAACATGCTGGCAAAAAGTTCTTACAGATTGATAAGAGTCAAGGGTTAAAGAAAAGAACAAATCTGATAAGATATTTAGCGACATCACGAGCGCCGAAATGGGCAGAAACTTATCGCCCAAGCCTAAAGCCAAAAATCCTTTTCAACAAAAGATAACTCTGGGTAACAACCAATAGTACTGAATTGGTGATAATGGATATTCTGACCCCATGGCCCCAAAAACTCAATTATTAGTAAACTGAAATATCAAATCAATCTTTAAAAGAGATTTCCTAGTTTACTTTGGTAAGGATACGACAAACAATCATTGCTGAACATAGAGATGGCTTTGCTTGCAGAGCTTTAAGTAACTTTGTTTGGGCAAAAAATGAAAGTTGAGCACATGTGAAATCTGGTTCATGCTTTGATAACATCACCTCCCACAAATTACTATGCCAAAAGGCGAAATTAAACCCTTGAAATTTGTTATTTATCCTCTTTCAATGCTCCAATCAATGAGCTTTCCACCAAAAAGCCATGTGTGAAGGANTGAAAAAAAAAAAAAAAAAAAAAATCTGTGACATTAATCATCTCCAAGTGCGGATTGAGAAAACAAATTGGAACTTTTGATCAGTGCCAAGATTGAAATTTCAGGGTGCATGCAAGGCCCCTAGCAATATTGGGAGACAGTAATTCTAGTGAAGAAGCCTACCATAGTTACAAACTGAAAAGAACAAAATGACTTAGTAGTAGCCAACCTTTTCCATCATTTTATGTTGAACATATTCCTTTTGTGGTCCCTCCCTTGAGAATGCAACAATGAGCTCCGATATTACTCCTTCATCCACAAACTCATTTAGCTCACTTTCATAAATAAAATCCTACAACGGGAAAACAACGATCCAGAGAGCAATACAATCAAAAGAAGGTTATTGACCCGCAAATACCTAATTCATATAAGCTACTGAGGCAGGAGCAAATATCCATACCATTCGGCGATTCCTACAACCGAAAAACAGTGGACCAGGCCCAAGTTGAGCACCTTCCTTTTTAAGAGCTAATCGTTCCTGGAAAGCAATGTTCTTCATAAAAGTCCTATTCATAAGATTAATAATGAAAATTTGGTACTCATCATGTTACCTGTAGAAATCCTCTGAAGGGTGCCAAACCAGTCCCAGGTCCCACCATGATTATAGGAATAGAAGGGTCAGCTGGCAACTTGAAATTAGATGGCCTGATAAAAATAGGAGCCCAGCTACAGTCACCAAGCTTATCCAAGGGAACTGCATTCTGGCCATAAATTTTGGATAGATCCATCAGACATTTTAGAAATAGTGCATGAACAGTCCATCAACTTTGACATTTAAAAACAACCGACCCAACTACAGGCGAAGTCTGAACTACCCCTAATCCAATGAGTCATACAAACATAGAACTCAGTGACAGGGACTCACTTTCAGGTAATCCATAAACAACACCTTGAAGAGCCTTAAAACAATAGATTAATATCAAATCTTGATTGGTGGATGGATGTGAGATCGATCTCTCTCTCTCTCTCTCTCTCTCTCTCTCTCTCTCTCTCTCTACACACACACACACACTTATAGAAGGAGCGATTTTGTAAAAAAATGAATGGACTGAAAAGTCCTAATGTTTCATATATTTTTTAGGGAAAAATTGTAATATGTATCTCAATTAATTACAATTATAATTAAATATCACAATAGAATAGAATTCTAACGAAAACAAAACTATTTTTAACAAAAAACCGAAACAAGATAGATTTAAATAGATAAAACAAAATCTTAATTTATATTTTAGCATAAATTAGCCGGATGCAATGATTAACTTTTACCATTCTACTAGGCCAAGAAAATATTTTGTTTTTCTTCGTTTGTTCTATTCTCAATATAAATTTTCAAGAATCTGGTTCAAAAAATGAAAAGAAAAAAAAAAAAGAGGAAAAAAATCTTAATGATTTTTACATATTTTCTTATTAGTAAGATCCTCTCATTTAATAGTAGTAATTTAATAGATGTTAGATAGTTATTCTAAGGACTAAAAAATCTATTACCAAACCTATGTGGTTATTTCTTAAAAGTAGTGGATAATCTATCACAGAATTTGCAACTTAGCAACATACCATATTTTCTTTTACACTCAATCTTATATGAATGTTGAAATTAAGATAATTTTCTTGTCCAAACAAAATTCTTTCTAATGAAATAATAATATTATAATATTCTAAGGGATATTGAATAATTAAACTGAGTTCATCTTCATATTTTTTTAATTTTTTTATGTTGTTCTTATCGTGTTTTAAATACTAATAATAAAAAATAAATTGAAAAAGGAGATTTAAAGCGTCTGGATAATATTGAATTGCATCATGATACTTTACTATAAGTAGTGTAGAACAAAAAGAAAAGTGGTGCAATGCCTCTTTTCAATTTCGCAAGATACAAATTAAGTAAAGTATTATAAAAATTCACTAAATATACGTTGAAGTGTTCAACAAAATAAATAATACAAAATTGCAAAATTTCTTCCGTAATTTAGGTCATGTGATACTTTTGATCACCAATTTTTGCAATTGTATAAAAGTTCACTAACCAAATCGCAAATATACTGGCCAATCACATGCTTTAGTGAGCTTTTTTTTTATTTTGGCAATTAAGTTCTGGTAGTTTTTGCTTAATTTTCCAATTTTCATGCATACAGTTCCTTTCTATCATGACTTTAAAATATTATCATTATTTAAAAATTATATTTCCATTTTCAAAACATTTGACACATTTCGTAATATAATTATTTTGTTTGATTATTAAAAAATAATAATCCAAAGTTTTGAATAAACCATATGAAAATATTTTTAAAATCACAAAATAATAGTAATTATGCATCACGTGCACAAAAATCCATAAAGTTCTTTTATTAATTTATTTATTTTATTAGAATACTTTCACTTGGTACAAGGAGAAACAAAAAATACAACACAACATATAAAAAGACAATATTGTGCGTCATAGCAAGTTTGATGATTGTCTTATAACCTTGCATTCTAATTGATACGAGGACTAATTGAAGTTGTATGTTCAATATCTACTCAGGTTCCTGTTTGTGTTATATTTTCCACTTCTAAAATGTTTGTAAGACAACACAGAAAGGTCAAAGTCTAGAAAGGTGGAGGCAAGTTTTTCAAGTTTGCAAGAGTTCAAACACAAACAAGCAATTCTTTCCAAAGAAATAAGTATAGTTTGCTACATACCTTCATCCAAGTAGAACACACTCCTTTATGAATTCGGCCAGTGGGACTTGGACCATAAACTACAGCACAGGTCACATGAACACGACTTGGAGCGAATCTACACTCAATGAGGTCAATCCACTCTTTAGAGATAAATTTTACGCTAAATCACAGGCAATCAATTGCACAGGTCTTTAAAATAGTCCAATTTTGGCACTTTAATAGACAGATCAATTAAATATACTCAAATATAAACTCACCTAGGAGATGATGAAATAGAATAATAGCGTGGCTGCAGACGTGGAGCCACTGCTGCAAAAAATACACCAAGAGGAGGTTTTGATGAAGGAAATTCGGCCATGACCTCAAGGAGACTTCTCTGACTACCAATAACCCATTGTGCATATTCATCCTGAAGGAACATAGGGATACATCCAATACCAGGAAATATATGACAAAGCAGAAAGCAAAAAGAACAAGATGAAGTACAAGCTAGTTCACCTTTCCCTGAGGAGATGCCAAGAATTTAAGCTTTTCTGCTTCACTGGTATCTGAAGCATGAGCAGCTAACGCAACCAAAGCAGCCTGATGATTTGAAGGGTTTTGAGATGACAAAACATTTCACAGGAAGAAGGGGTTGGGAAAAGAACCCGAAGGAACAAAAAACTTTGCACCTTTCGAGGAGGATTTAACAGATCTGCATAACGTGCTAGAGCAGTATGAAGCGAGCAAGGTCCAGGAAATGGAGGTGGCAATGAACCTCTAAGGGAGGAACCATCCTCTTTGTCAGAGTGGATAGAAAATAGTAAATCCAAAGGCTGTCCTAATAATTTTGCTGCTTCTTCAACAGTACCACTACAATTTTCGGCAAAGACACCCACGTGATCACCAGTTCCATACCTGAACAAGAAAAAACAGAAAGGATAACGATGCCAAAATTCCAAATGAAAGGATTGAATAAAAAACAGAAACTAGGGCAGAATAGCAAGTGTAATAACAAAATTGTGCTCGAGTTGGGTAAAATGAAATCCACTATCTTAGTTCTCTTTAGAGAGAGGAGAAAAAAAATCAAATAAAGAAATAAAAAATAAAAATAATTATAACTTGAGATCCTATTGCAATCACAACATCCAGTCCCATAATGCCATGAACATCAATTCTCAGTATATTTCAAATTACAATAAGGGTTACTATAATAGGAGTTAGGATAATGCTATTATACATACTGAGGGTGCGGTTTTGTATACTGGATAGTTTTCACCATGTATATCCAGGTGGTAACAAGTTGATCTGACACGATCCATCATTTAGGTCGAAATCTAGACTATCGTACGAGCCAAGAACGGGGTCACAAATGAGGTTTTTAAAATTTTCATGTCTGAATCACCCTTCGATCATGCTCCAACAATGAGTCAAGATAACAAAATACTTTATCAGAAAAAAGGGCCAGAATGAGACTTGATATGATTTTAACAGTATATCCTTCAAACTACATTCTTCCAGTAAGGAGGATGACCACAGTTTGAAAATTAAGATAGAACAACCAAATTTAGTTATGTAACTGAATGTCTGTTACATGTATTTAGAAATTACATTCTCTGTAGATACAGTGATACAGAAGTTTTTTCAAATTATTGTTCACTATTTTAATGATTTCCACAATATAGTTCATTCACAGAATTAAGATATTTGAAAAGAGCTCCAATTCTTATTTGTGAATTCGAAGCCCAGCCTGCAGCAAGTTGGTTTATTGGTTACAGTGACAAATGGATGTGAAGATCAACAATCGAGGTTTCCAAAAGTAGGACCACAATCTTTACATGGTCGAAGATTTCCTCTCAATTTTCTCAGTAAGTGATAAACTAGATCCTCATGATACACGCACAAATAGCACCTATCACATCTACTTTCTGATCTAACCAAAGAAAGGAAAAAAAAAAAGGAAAAAAATATTCGAGCACGTATAAGTTAAATCTAAGACCTTAGAGAATAGTGATACTTTGGGTATAAGAAGATGGCAGAAAATCTGACAGACTTACACTATACCAGTTCCAGACAAATCAAACTCCAGGTGTATGCAAGAGCGATCAGATTCGGAGGTGTGCAGCTCTCTTTGAACAGCAACATTGGCTCTTCAGAGAAGTAAATAATGACCCAGTCAGTAATCATATAAGTAAATACATACAAACAGAATAAAGTACCTGCATGGATGGTGAACATCATATGAAGCATCCCCATTAGCAACAACTGCATGGTTATCATCATAGGATGTCGTTCCCGGATTACACACCACAACTCTGTATTCTGGAATTGCAGCTGTGTATGGAGTAGGCGCCGAGTCTGCATCATCGGTGCCCCTGAGTATTAGATCTAATTCAACCCAAAGTTGCTCCCTCCTATAATTGAAAGGGATTCTCATGATTAGAACAGCAGGAATTCCTATTATATGTGAATGTTCATTAGTTTCAGAATTCATATAAGCATGAACTATA